>JAWPHD010008431.1:0-115237 GCA_037043455.1 Cyrtodaria siliqua
GGTCCATGACAACCATGTGTTTTTCTACTACACATGTTATTACACACGTAATTCGATGTAATTATTTTTTTGACAACAAAGTAATGTTTTCCAGTCAGGATAAACAAATTACCAATGGCATTTACATGTATGTTTATTTCTGTTTATACCTTGATATATATACGTATGCACTAGCTTAGACAGTCCAAATTGATGTCGACATGGAATAAAATTAAATTAATGATATCAATCCACAGCAAATATGCCTGATTCCATAAACTGAACATATTTTTCTTAAGTGCACAAAGGTTTGCTGAAAATGTCTGTATTACATCTACCACATATAATCATGAAACATGTAGCCATATGGTACCAGTGCAGTGGTTAAATTTAGTTATGCAATGGTCTAGTATGGTCTGTGAACTCAAAGATAGTGTTCGTATGTACACCTATATTCGGTTTAAACGGATCTAAAGATAATGTACATTATGCATTTTTTAACAGTTAAAGGCTTTTAACAAATGCTGTGTAAAATATACATAAAACAAGAATATAGGCCGTTAAATATGTCGATCTGTGATTAGTAAGGTTATAATGTAGACTGTGGTGACGAGGACACACATAAAAGAAGCAGTTACCTAATATTCGACAAGAGGATGTGATAGGTATAATATGTGCATAGCAGTATTACCAATTTTCCTTTTCAATCAAACATCAAATATTCAATATGTGTATTACAACCATGTAAATAGAAAAGTTTGCAATGCTAGCATTCCTTTACAGAATCACAGACTGAAACAATCACATTATAACAGGAGTATGATAGTGGACCTTTGGAAACGGACGAATACGAAATATTGCAGTCTCGGTTTGATTGAGACTGTTCATGAACGGTAGTGAAATATGCTAGATACCGCTCACGCACTCTAGCCCCGGGTTGAGCAGAACTCAATATTCATAAAATCAATAGTGCAGAATTTTAACCATCCCGAAGCATGCATATGGCGGCGGACATGTCATATTTACTGCCATTATTCCATGTCCAGCAGCGTATAATACTAAGGGCGCTGAGAATAGTTTACAGTGATTACAATGCGACATATGAGGATTTGCTGGGGCGAGTTAAAATGACCACTCTTCATCTGAGTAGATTAAAATGCATTGCCACAGAAACTTATAAATGCATACATAATATCTCCCCACAATATATTCAAAATCGTGTTAACCTTAAATAATTCATACTATAATTTCAGATACGAAAACATTCTTGAGACACCGCAGGTAAGGACAACCAAATACGGTAAAAAATCATTTCGTTTTGAGGCGAGCCGGGTGTGGAACGGCCTACCAAACGATATCCGATCTGCCAAGGATTACAAAGAGTTTGCTAGGCTGATCCGCACCTGGACCGGACCTAAATGTAAGTGTGCCATGTGCGCCTAATGCTGCTCTGTCTTGCTCTTAAAACACATAAGTCGTCTCATGGTGGTCTAAATTGTATGTTGGCTAACCATGGGATGATATATAAGTGTACCTAATATTGCTTTGGTTGCTCTTTAGAAACGCATGGTTTTGTCTCATGGTGGTCTAGCTTGTATGTTGGCCAACCGTGGGATAAATTATGTGTTTGTTTGCTTGCTCTCTTTGTGTTTTTGTAAAAGAAAATATTTAATTTTTGTTTATGTGTCTGCATGATTATGTCTTAATATATACTGCTTAGTTTTATTTAGTGTCTCATTAAGCTTATATGTATGTATTGCTTACGTGGTTGCATGCTTATTTTTTCATATTTTATATATTCTTAATACCTAACATATTGTTAACATACTTTATAAAAATAATATGAGTGTTTTAAACGTGCTTTTGTTATGGTTGTAAATTGTTTTAAAGGATTATTTTTAGGGTAATATTCTAGTTTAATTAAGGTGGCAGTCGTGTGCTAGATGTAAAACTGTATATGTACTTATGCTCTGTTTGTTGACATTTTCTATGTATTATGCATGTGTGCTTAGAATAATTATTTTATATGTGTGTATGCTTAAATGTGCTAAAAATGTGCTTAAATGTAAATCCTGTCCTTGAATGTGTTTATCTCTGTCTAATCATGTTTTTACCTGGGCTAATTGTGATAGTAATAATATTATGAGAGACCAAATTGTATATTTTAAATATCATAGAATATATATATAATTTTAACCCCATGCTTTTTCTGTTTTATCTGCTATATTATATGTTTTTATGTTTACAAATGTTTTGTCGGAAAATAGCTCATTGAGCTAATGTTATAATTTGTTTGTGAAAACCGACTTAAAAAAATTCTTCTTGTATCTTGTATCTTGTATCTTGTATGGTCCCAGTATCTAATAAAATTCATTGCCCCGAAGAGCGAAATAAACAAAGTGGAATTTAGCTGGGAGCAGCGGCTGTGAAGCCTGCGCATCACAAGTAACAGTCAAAAGACTAAATTAAAAATCAGACAACATATCAACAAGTCATGTACAATCTCTTCCGTTTAAATGTCCTTTTCCCCATTTTTTCTCTTCTGTTTCTAGGGAACTTCTACACCAATGATATTTTTAGACAAAAATATGTATAAAGCAGAAAACTGTTCTATGAAGTGTTAATTATATCAAAGAACATAGTATATGTAAAACATTAAAAATAGTTATTAGATAATATTAGTTTGCTGGCAAACGTATCAAATCAAAATGAGTCAAGTGTATTTCGAAAATAATGATTATGTACGTGCAAATGAATTTTGGAAAGGTTGAAAAACAATGGCGATTGAAAGCCGATGTTATCGATTAAACACAAGCCTGAACCAGAACTGTTAAAGCCTACGTTAAACTTATTTGCACTTTGTTCAGGCGAACGAAAAATACCTATTCTAATTGTCATCATAATGCTGTCAAAACTAACCTATATATCAAATACTAATTTGAAAGAGGTTAAGTTGTACTAAACAGCAGAGCTACAACAGAAAAGTAATGGAAGTTTAGTTTTATTTACAATGTTATGTCCATTTGGGTGTTGAAGGTACAAAGCTACTTGAAGAAACGCAGTAGGCAGTAGGCCGCAGGCGGACATACGGTACCACTTACGTTTTGGGTGCTGTGTATTATATTGGACCATTTTTATAACTTTCATAAGAACGCAATAAACTAATATCTAGCTAGAACTGTCGCTAAAGGTAGACAATATACCCACCGCCTCTGCCCCTTTGACCCCTGCACTTTACTGCACCAATAAAATGTTCCTTTATGATCACATTCACTTGAAACTGAATCATCAGAAATATACAAAAACAACGCATAGGACAACTAGAACTATCAATGAAGGTCTTGAATACGCCCGCTGGTTTTGCTATAGCCGATGAGGATGGGCAAACTCAAGAATGATAAATGTCTAAAATATCTCTTATTTTTTTAATATGAAAAAAATCCAAGTAAAACAAAGGTCCATAATTCTGCAAAAAAATGCAGAATCGAAAAAGCATTAATGCAGAGACACATCATATCATCACGTGTGTCAAGTATAATACAAATTCATGAAACGTTTTAAAGTGAAAGCCACATGAAGTTCATTATAGAGTGAAAAATTCTAAGTCAAATAAAGGGCCATGATACTGTAATAAATTAGGCATCAACGATGTGTGATGTAAAGCAAGGATTTATACAGTATTTTATTACTGTATAAATCCTTGTGTAGAGGGACATAAGGTAATCAGTTGTTATGTGTATGAGAAAAGATGTGTTAACAGGTCATTATACAATATTAGAGTGGAACATTATAAGTCAAACAAAGGGTCATGATTCTTTAATAAACAAGAAGCAGTCCGACGGACGGCCACAGTCCCCTACCGGGTCTTGTGCAAAATTAACAATTCAGAAGCTGCACAGTTGTCGAAGGTTACTGTTTTGTCAACACACTAATTGCACAAATGTCAAACTGCTGTTAAAGGTTACTGTGTTTCGTCAACACAATAACTGCAAACATTTCAAAGAAATAAAGTTGTTATTAGCCAGTTTGTTAATTCTGAAGTTATTGAAGAAACAGTTATCTTTGAATGTACCCATATGAAAGGCTTAATGTAGCCATGTCACTGATCATGCAAGGAATGTTGAATACCTTACCATGTTTAGCTGCAAAATATGTGTTCCTGTATTCTGAAGGTATCGTGACCTTGACCTTGGAGCTACGGACCTGTGTCTTGCGCGCGATACGCCGTCTCATTATGGTGAACATTTGTGCCAAGTTATTTTAAAATCCTACGATGCATGACACAGTTACAGCCCGGACAAGACTATTTCTTACCTTTTACCTCCAAGTATGACCTTGACCTTAGAGCTACGGACCTGGGTCTTGCGTGCGACACGCCGTCTAATTATGGTGAATATATTTGCGAAGTTATTTCAAAATCCCACTATGCATGACAAAGTGACAGCCCGGACAAGCATATTTCTGACCTTTAACCTTCAACTGTGACCTTTGAGCTATGGACCTGGGTCTGTGTGCGACACTCCGTCTCATTATGGTGAACATTTGCGCAAAGTTATTTAAAAATCCCACAATGCATGACAAAGTAACAGCCCGGACAAGCCTATTTCTGACCTTTAACCTCCAAGTGTGACCTTGACCTTTCAGCTACGGAACTGGATCTTGCGCGCGACACGTCGTCTCATTATGGTAAACATTTGTGCCAAGTTATTTCAAAATCCCACGATGCATGACAAAGTTTCAGCCCGGACAAGCGTATTTCTGATCTTTAACCTCCGACTGTGACCTTGACCTTTTAGCTACGGACCAAGATCTTGTGCGCGACACGCCGTCTCATTATGGTTAACATTTGTGCCAAGTTATTTCAAAATCCCACGATGCATGACAAAGTTACAATCCGGACAAAAAAACAGACTGACGTTTAACCTCCATCTGTGACCTTGACCTTTAAGATACGGCCCTGGATCTTGCGCACGACACGCCGTCTCATTATGGTTAACATTTGTGAAAGTTATTTCAAAATCCCACGATGCATGACAAAGTTACAGTCCGGACAATAAAACAGACTGACAGACTGACTGCAACCGGTAGGGGACTAATAAGGCAATCAATGATGGGTGATGTACAGGGACATAAGGTCATCAGTTGTTTTGTGTATATTAAGTTTGGGAACAATCGATCTGACATGTTTAAGAAGAATACAATATTAGAGTGGAAAATTCTAAGTCAAACAAAGGGCCATAATTCTGTAATAAATTAGGCAATCAATGATGGATGATATACAGGGACATAAGGTCATCAGTTGTTATGTGTACATGAAGTTTGGGAACAATCAATTTGAAAATATTCGAGAAAAAATATGTTAACAGTTCATTAAACAATATAAGAGTGGACAATTCTAAGTCAAACAAAGGGCTATACTTCTGTAATAAATTAGGCAATTTATGATGGGTGGTGTAGAGGGACATAAGGTCATAAGTTGTTATGAGTATATGAAGTTTGGGTATAATCCATTCAAACATGTTTGCGGTATACAAGTAATTAAAAATGAGTTACGAGACGTGACGGGACGCGACGCGACGGGACAAAAACGTGTAGCTCATCTTGCTAACATTGCTCATCTCGCTCACTTGAGATCTCAAACCAAAGCCCAAACCAGTATACTCCACCCACCCTTCAACTTCATTTGCGGCGGTATAATGATTCAGTCGGAGCCAACGAAACTTAATAGCATCAATATAAATTAAATCAACAACTAATTACTAAACGATACAGTTCATCATATGGCATGTTGTTATTCGCCGGCTTCCCGTCTCCAAGTTTTCTCAGGTTGCGGGGTCTGAACAGGAACATGGCCGTTGCCATGACAAGCCATCCCAGCTTCATTATCATCAAAGTGTTGAATCCACCATCGCGGGCCGGGGTTCCTCCCGGCACTGCAATGTACACAGATAATGATAAACACGGTGTTAATCCACGCTCAGCGCCTGGGTTCCTATCAGTAATACAATATAAACAGATAATGGCAAGTATGGTGTTGAATCTACCATCGGGGGCCTGGGTTCCTCCCGGCACTGCAATGTGCACAGATAATGATAAACATGGTGGCAATACATGCTCTGGGCATGGGATCCTCCTCCTTGCACTGCAATGTACACGGATACTGATAAACATGGTATTAATTCACGCTCAGTGTCTGTGTTCTGCTTGGCACCGTTATAAACACAGATCATGATAAACATGTGTTACTTCACGTTCAGGGCATGGGTTCCTACGAGCACTACAATGTACATAAATAATGATAAACATGGTGTTCTATTCTGGTCTTCCACTGACACTGGGCATTTTTAATTTGTTAAAAGGCTTAAGCTATAGCAAAGCAAGAAATATAATAGGCATCAACAGCAAAATATATGTCTATTTCTGCAATTTAATTGTATATGTATATCAGCTCAAATTGCTATATAACATTTAAATTGAACTGATCGATTTGTAAATGTCAAATGCATGCAGTATACTTTTTGAAATTTAAGTAAATCAATTATGTGTGGATCGAGTCTAAAATGGATTGATTTGTAAAACAATTAAATGTGCATGTCATAATGATTTAGATTGGACACTTGCAATCCTGAAATAATTCACCAATATTTGAAAACTAACATCTTTGATCTGAAAGAAGTACACAGTCATGTATAATTTGTGCTGACTGTCAAAATTATTTTGTGAAAAGGGGATACCATTTTATTTCAAGTTATTGTGTAAACAAGATGCAAGGTTATACACGGACGACGACTTTACATAACATATGCCCTTCTTTATTTTTAAAATGTTTTTCTTACTTTACCTTTTGTCATCTAAAGCAGGCATTTGGATTTGTTTAAAATACTTTTAACATAACCATAAATAATGGGTCACAATAAAAAAAATTATATATGGATGCTTGGACCGCCAACCGGACTCACGCCTATTGTTCTATTAGGCCTAAAGGGATTGGTTTCATTTCAGTACTTTTTTAATGGCAACCCAATCTCATTTAATTCATACCCTTTATCACGCTACCACACTGTTCGCTACCAATAGCGGAGAGTATCAAAGCGTAATTAGGATATGATTTTAATAAGATTGATGGCAACTATTCTTCACCACGCGCCTGATAACTATGGTTGTAAAAAACACTAAGATCTGTCATAATCTCTCTGTCATTCAGTAAACAATTCATCCATCTTTGTTTCTTACGTATTTTATGTGCATGGGATGAAATTGTAAATGACAAATGATCCTATGGTATGTATTATCTAAGGTCAAAACCCCTTAATTTACAGAATATTCATCATAATCAGACATAAAATAACCAAATTGAAAGAAAACATACAAAAAAAAAAGGTCACAAGTCTACATGTGACTAATGAGATAAGAAACTAATTTCGATCAAATATGTAAAGTTTATTGATGTTATATTGAGCGAAAACAATTTGCACCATAACAACCAAGATAAGCTTTGCATAAATAATTATATGTTCTAAAGTAGAAGAATTCCACGGAATTAAATGTCTCGCCTACACTGCATTTTGACACATGAAAAAATGTCTAAATGGGTGTAACTCATGCGGAGTTACATCACCAACATTTGGGTCATATTTTGAATGTAATTTGGAGGAAAGCAAGAGCCCCAAGTGGGCAAGTATCTCTCTACTTCTTTATGGAGTCTGTGGTTCGGGGTGGGGTGGGGGAGTCAATTAGTTGTTGTAGTACTTATGACAAAACCCTTTGCCTTTCACTGAGCAGTCGAACATATAAATTACTGCAAGTTCCCCAAGTTGCACCCTAGTAGAGAGCCACTTTACACTGGAGGTAAAATCCCGTTTTATATATGTTGTGCATAGAGTCCCTAAATGACCATAGCAAATTACAATTAAATGCATTTACATTTGGACAAGATATGTATTTTCTTCTGATTGTTTACCCAAATACTCAAGACAAAATATGCATTTCTTTACCTGAATACCCACTAAGGTTCCCCATGTGTTGGAGCCAAAAACGAAAACTTATTTTGCATCTGCACATCTACACCACACATGAACTTGAAATCTCAAAGAGTATAGAGGGAGTTAGCGTCACAAGGCGGAAACTTCGTTATAGTCAATTATTGCAAGTTCCCCAAGTTGTACCCCAGCACAGAGGCGCTTTATGCAGGAGGTGAAACGCGTTTTATATTCTCCCTAAATGACCATACCAAATTAGAATCAAATGCATTCACATTTGGACATGATATCCATTTGTGTGTATGTGTTTGTGTGTGTGCACAAACACACAAACTTGCTATTTCAAAGGGTTCAGAAGAAGTTAGCGTCAAAAGGCAGAGATTTCCCCCAAGTTGTACCCCTATAGTTGGGCTGCTTTATGCAGGAGGTCAAAACCTGTTTTATATATGTTGTACCTCGAGTTCATCAATGACCATACCAAATTTGAATCATTACCATTCACATTTGGACAAGATATGCATTATATGTGGCTTTTGACCCGATTAACCCCTAGGATGCCTCAGTTGGTGAAGCCAAAATCTGTGACAGTATTGTGCAACTAAGAAAAACAGCAAACAAGAACTTGAAATCTCAGAGGGTATAGAAGGATTAAGTGTCATAAAGCTGAAACTCTGAAATATTAAATTACTTCAAGCTCCCCAAGTTGCACCCCTGTAGAGGGGCCCCTTTACACAGGAGGAAATAGCATTTTATAAATGTTGTGTCTCGAGTCTCTAAATGATCATACCAAATTAGAATCAAATTCATTCACATTTGGACATTTGGACAAGATATGCAATTTGTTGTGTTCTTTACCTGAGTTCCCTCTATGGAGCCCCCGAGCGTGGAGCCAAAATATGAAAACTTAGTGCGCATCTACAAATCCGTAACTACACCAAACATAAACTTGAAATCTCAAAGGGTATAGAAGAAATTAATGTCACAAGTCCGAAACTCGTGGTAATATTACTGCAAGTTCCCGAAGTTGTACCCATGTAGAGGGACCCCTTTATGCTGGAGGTTACAGCCAGTTGTTTATATGTTGTGCCTCGAGTCCCTAAATGACCATACCAAACTAGAATCGTAACCATTCACATCCGGACAAGACGTGTATTTTCTTTTGTGATTTTTGACTCAATTCTCCGCCAGGGAGCCCCAATGGGCAGAGCCAAAATCCAAGACATTATTGCGCATCTAACTAAGAAATACACCACACATGAAGGGTATAGAAGAGGTAGCGTCACAAGGCCGAAACTCTGTAATAGCAAATTACTGCAAGCTCCCCAAATTGTACCCCTTGAGAGGGGCCATATGTGCAGGAGGACCAAACTCGTTTTGTATATGTTGTGGCTCGAGTCCCTAAATGACCATACACAATTAGAATCAAATCCATTCACACGTGGACAAGATATGGTTTTTTTCTGGTTTTTCACCCAATTACACTGATGTGGGCCCCAGTGGCAAGAGACAAAATATGAGACCTTGCCGCACTCCCTTGGATCATAAAACTAAAAAATAAGCAAATTTTAACTATCAGGCAAAATTTGGTGAATATCAAATAAAAAAAAGGAAGGTGTTCACAAAGCAGAAAATGACATTTTTCAGAAAAACAAGGGCCATAACTCCGGTGTTACTGATCCGATCTGGCTGGTTTTCAAACTTTAACAATCTGTGCAAGTTTGGTAAAGATCAAATAATAATGAGTGTTCACATGGCAAAACTTGACATTTTTCAGCAAATCAAGGGCCATAATACCGAAGAAGCTAATCCGATCTGGCTGGTTTTGGAACTTTTTTGAGCTTTTATTGATATAAAGAGCCTTGCAAAGTTTGGTAAAGATCCGATTAATAATGAAGTCACTATCGTGTTCACAAGGCAAAAGTTAACCCATGAATGCTAGTCAAAAAAATATCTATCTCGATTTTCATATACATTGAGTTTGAATCAAAATGGTTCCTTTTAAATTGTAATACATAAACCACTAAATTATATGTCCCGTGCCCTGGAGGGTCGAGGTTGCAACTAGATATTACCAATGTGTTAAGTCTCTAGTACATTCAGTTCCACAGAAAGTGACCTAAATGAAAAACTTGAATGTAAATTTCTTAGTTATCTGCCCTATGCCTGGAGGGCCACGCCCAAACTTGCTATGTTACATTGTGTTGTACTACCCCAGCTACAAAGTAAACGAGTTATGACGTCTCTAGTTCTTGAGAAAGTGACCTAAATGCAATAAATAAGTTATCTACCTTTTTTCTGCAGGGTCAAGGTCATACATGCATTTGCTTTATTTTGTTTAGTTGTACTTTTCAATATACAGTTGTAACTAGTGCAAACAGTTCATGAGTCAGTTACCTAAACGCAAAACTTGAATGTAAACATTTGCTATGTTACATTGAGTTGTACTAACCAAGACACATGTTGTACTAACCAATATACATGTACAACTATAGACAAAATTTGAAGTCTCTCAGTGCATAAAATTCTCGAGAAATCGACCTAAATGCAAAACGTAATGTTGATTCTGCAGCCACCGTCATTGCCTGAAAGGTAACACCTGTACTTTTGTTCTATTTTTTTTTCTTTCTTAGAACAAGGTGAGGCAAATGGTAAAATGAACCCCGATAGGCGTATTAGACAGAGAAAGGAATGTTAACTACTTCATAATATAGTACCGTTTTGGTTTTATGTGACAAAGATTGCATTTTTATGTATTTTCAACATAAAATCATATATCAATTACCTTTGATGAAGACCAATAAATTAAAGTTCATTGAGCAGAAGCAAAAACAGTTCATTAATAGACTTAATTGAACCTGCTTTTTTGTGGGTTATTAACAATGTTTAGTAAATGAGTCTGTACAATGTAACTTTTTTTCTGACAATGTCACAAATATGCCCATACAGCACAGGTGGTATACGTTATTTTTATGTAAATGTCAGATATACAAATTAATTATGACGAACTGTTTTCTTTTTAATGAGACATTTTTGTCTACAGTTTTGATTTCTAGGGAACTGTGTCAAGTATGACTCTCCATTTTTTATCAGTTAAATATAGCCAGATCTGATCAGAATTTCTATAATTATTTCAGTTATCAGATTAACACTTTGTATACTTGATCATTTGACCTCCAAATTTGGGCATTTGTATGATACATGTACCTGTGGCACATTTTCCTGTTTTCGTAGGCTTTCTATATACCCACTCCCCATCCCGCCACACACCCCACACACCCAACTCTCATCCACACACACACTAATTAATTGAAGCTTTGCAATTTAATTGCAAGTTCATAAAAAAAATGTATAAATCTAGTCTCAAAAAGACAATTTTCAAGATGTGTATGACCTATATTTCAAAATTAGGTCAGTGAACTCAAAAGCAAAAGAGCAGAGTCCAAAATGAATGACCTATTTCCTATCTCAGATATAACCTTTAAAGCCCCCCCAATGTTTAGCGGGTGTATACAGATACTGTAGACAAAACCTTTTCCGCTCTCTAACTTCTCTCCTCCAGAAGCAATTCCCACGAAACTTCATGGATGGACTGCCTGTGGTGAGAGGATGATTGATGTTGAGGTCAGTAGGTCAAATGTCAATGTCGCCATGACCCGATCATGGAAATCCTTGTCTGCTTTCTAACTCCTCTCACTTGCTTCGTTTCATTAGTCCCATTGGACATTCTTTAGCCTATGGCTATTTGGCTAATACTTAGCACCTGCCCAGAAAACTCCTGATATTTACAGCTGTATGAACATAAAGGCATTTGGAGTTAGTTTGTACATCCCGTTAATGATTTATCTTTACCCAAACAGTCGGTAGCAGCGGTATATTAGTTACTCTAAAAGGCGACATCTCTAGTTATGAGTTTGGTCCTTTCTGGTTATGCTTCAAACCCCACTTAGCTTAGTAATATAGTGACACAAAAAATATGTATTATGAAATTACGACTAATGAAAGTCGGAGATGTGTGTGCATGTCATGAACATAGATAAAATACCTTTCAAGTTATGACAATAATAGTCTTTTTTCGTAGTTCCTTAGTCTGGGTTATATTAATTGTCTGTAATGAAGGCAAATTATTGTGTCGCCTGCCTAGTATGGTAGACACTTAAGGATCCCTTTGTCCGGGGTCTGTCGTCATCCGTCGATGTCTGTCACACTTTAACCTGCAACTTAACCTTGGCCATAACTTGAAAGGTATTTTACTTATGTTCATGACATGCACACCTATCTTCATCTTACCTCAAAGAATGTCGGTAAATAACTCCGACCTTCATTTTGGCAGAGATATGCCCTTTTTCATAAAACTTCAACCTGCAACCTTATCAATCTCGCAACTGGCCATAACTTAAAAGGTGTTTGACCTATGTTCATGAAACTTCACACACACGTTTATATTACCCAAAGGAGTGATGTTAGCCATAACTAATAACTCTAACTTTCATTTTGGCAGAGTTATGCCCCTTTACATAAAACTTTACCCTGAAACCAAACCAAGCTCATAACTGACCATAACTTGAAAGTATTTTCCCTATGTTCATACAACTTCACACACATCTTCATCTTATCCAAAGAAATGTCGTTACACATATCCAATAACTCCGATCTTCATTTTGACAGAGTTATGCCCCTTTTCATAAAACTTTAACCTGCAACCTAACCTATGCCCATTTTCATAAAACTTTAACCTGCAACCTAGCCTGGCTCATAACTTGGCAAAATATTTACCTAGGGCAGATAGATAGATTTATTTCGGAAAATATACAGATGTAAATACATGGTTATATTAAACAAATGCATAAAATAAAAATAAAAAGCATGCATAAGATATAAACCATGCTTTGCACCTTTGGTCATAACACTTTATACAAGTATTCTTTACCAATTATGCATTGCCACTGATATGTCCAATAACTCTGACTATCATTACGACAGAGTTGATGCCATTTTCATAAAATATTAAACTGCAACCTAACCTAGCTCCCGACTTGGCGAAACACTGACATATGGTAGTGCAACGTTATATAGTTCTTCCTTATCAATTATCAAATGCAGAGTTATTCCCCTTTTCATAAACTTTAACAATTAAAAAGAAATCGCCTACATAATTCACGAAGGATTGCACCCCCAGTCTTCAAACTTTATAGTTAGATTGTACTCGATGAAAAAAGCACACGGCAGCGACACAAATGTTTCATGGAACACTCTTCTAGTGATAGTTACATAACAGTAGGAGTTGACTAGTTCCATACCAATGGTTGGTTGGTTGGTTGGTTGAATGGTGTTGTACGTCATTTTCAGCAAATGTTAAGATATGTATGACGGTAATTTGTTTCGTGGTGGAGGCATTCATACCAGTGATAAGTGACTATAGTATTTACTTGGTAAACAATTGAAGATCAATAAAAGTTCTCCCAGGAAGCGGCAGACGATACAGAGGAATCAAGAATGCAGTCAGGGGCGGATCCAGGAGTTGGGGGTTGGGACGGAGTCGGCGCGCGCCCCCTAAACCTGGCCAAGTATGTTTACCTCTGCAATAAAAAGGCCTACGTCACTCCCCACCCCACCCACACACACCTCCCCCACCCCCTTGAAATGGCAAAATATGGCAGAGAATGATAGTTATTCGGACATGCTGACAGGGTCACTAAGTACACCATACTACAAAACATATAGAGTTTGTCTCAACTCTCTTTAGTTATTAAAAAACCCAATGTGCTACGCCCATCACGTATAGTCGATTGAATCAATTGACTCTACCTTTAATCAAAGGAAGGCAACTGATACTTGCATAAAATATCAATTCAGAGTAAGTTATGGCCCTGAGTGATCACTACACATAGAGTATGTTAAATTAAGCACTCAGATATGATATTGCTTGTCAAAATAGATCTTTCTCAACCTTACGTTCATTGAAGCTCTGTGTGTCGGTACAGGCATCCTGAGAACTCCTCAACTGAAAATAAAGAACGACACTTCAAGAACAGTATAAAAACAACTATAGATGAGACGACCGTATAGATGATACGACCGTAGCGTAGCATTATATACACATATATAAGGGTTGCAATTTGTGAAAATCTCAACGGACTTAGAAAGTTTGGAAGATGTCAACCAAAATAATTCCATAGCTTAGAGGGTGTCAACCAAGGTGGCCTCATATCTTTAACGCCAACAAAGGTGGCCTCATAGCTTCAATGTGGCCCCATATCTTAGTTGATGTCAATCAAGGTGGTCCAATAGCTTAGGTGTCAACCAAAGTGGCCCCATAACTTGGTAGATATCAATCAATGTGGTCTCATGCTTAACGGGTACCAATCTAGGTGGTCAAATAGCTTACTAGGTGTCAAACAAGGTGGCCCCACAGCTTAATAGGTGTCAACCAAGGTGGCCCCATAGTTTAATAGGTGTCAACCGAGGTGGCCCCATAGTTTAATAGGTGGCCTCATAGCTTCAAGGTGGCCCCATATCTTTTTCTTTTTTTTAACATTTTATTTTAGATATCAAGTGTACATACATTTTTAGACATACAATACAGATGTGATTTTTACAACCTCATACAATACAAGTGTTATTTGTAATAGTACCTCTCTGCTGCCTTTTGATAATTTAATCATAGAGGGAATGATTATACAATATAACGTACAGCTAATTACTGCTAAATAATCTATAGTTCTGATATGTTTTGTCACAGCATATCCTGAATTACATTCCATCTTTTTTTAAATAATATTACCTTTTGCTAAGGGGCACAGCATATCCTGAATTACATTCCATCTTTTTTTTAATAATACTACCTTTTGCTAAGGAGTACACATATATTGAGAACAATTCACTATTTCTAAATCTTTTAACTTGTTCTATAAAAAAGATTAAATTGGAAGACATTTTTAAAGTTTGCAAGATTATTGTATACTTTCATATTGTCCCGTTTAGTTTACATTGAGCTAAGTGTGCAATATTCTACGATATTGCACACATTGCTATTGCACCGGAACTTTTTCTCGTGCTTGCTAAGAGCCGCGAAATAGAAATAAGGAACTATTTTCAAATAAAATAACGGAATCCTTCCTATAGTGTCAACAAAAAAATACGTGTTTTTTTTCAAGCTTTTATGGCAGAAATTGATAAAATAATTGAAATCGTCACTCACTCACTGTTTTTAATATTATCGACTGGTAAGCAAACTTTAGAAAATCGCTTGATGTTTTTAATGACGTCATCCGAGGAATTCCATCAAAAGCTATAAAAAATAACACAAATAGAATGAAAAGTAATAGTCATTAATCGAAAACAATATGAAAGTATACAATAAAAAGGTTATTGACTTTGTATGGCTAAATATTACTTGAAACTCGTTGTTTTGGCGCAGGACGACTCGCAAGCTCGTCGTCTGCCAAAACAACTCGTTCCAAGTAATATTTAGCCATACAAATTCAATAACCTATAATATTGCAGACATTGATATTGAATCGGAACTTTTTCTCGCGCTTGCTAAGACCCGCAAAATAGAAATAAGGAACTACTTTCAAATAAAAGAACGGAATCCTGCCTATAGTGTCAGCAAAAAAAACGACGTATTTTTGTTCAACCTTTTGTGGCAGAAATTGATAAAAAAATTGAAATGGTCACACCCACTGTTTTTAACCTTATCGAATGGTAAACAAACGTTAGACAATCGCTTAACGTTTTTAATGACGTCATCCGACGTCGACGTCGTTTTCGCGCAAAATAATCATTCACACACAATAAAACCGAATGACATTTAGGAATTCCATCAAAAGCTATAAAAATAACACAAATATAATGAAAAGTAATAGTCATACAATTAGCATTGATCGAAAACAATATGAAAGTATACAATAAAAAGGTTACTGAACTCGTTGCTTTGGCGCAGGACGACTCGCAAGCTCGTCAGCCTTTGCCAAATCAACTCGTTCCAAGTAATGTTTAGCCATACAAATTCAATAACCTATAATATTGTCAATGTCTGTTAAGCACTTAGAGCCTAGAATGATATCCTTCGGTTTGATTTCTGACAAAATATTGCATTGTCCTTACAGTTGACCGAAAACCTCTATAAAAATATTTCTAGAAATATGCAGTCATAAAAAAAAAAGTGAAATAGTTTCTTTAGAATTATTACAAAAAGTTCACAGTTCAGTTTCAAACGTTCCACATCTATGTAATCTTGAATTGGTAATGTAAGTATCGACTACTGAAATAAATGTTTGTTTATTCCAATCCTTGATATTTAAGGTTATGTCCAAATTTTTCTCCCATTTGTTTTGGGAATTACTAGGTGATTCGACGACTGACTTCAAAATCTGAGGATAAAACATCTGATTTACTTGGGTGTTCGATCTTAGTTTGGTTTCTTATACATCTTTTCCAATCATCCGGGATTTCACTAACCACTCCCATATACTTGGTAAACGGGACATGAATATCCTTTAATGTATGAACTTATTATATGCCGACTGGTACCGTTGGAGACGGGTGATTTGAATGTTTTTTTTTAAATTTACAGTCTTTATTGACAAGATATTTGTCTCGTTCAGAATGAAATTTGTTTCGATTTATTGATTGTTGTTATTGAGATATTAAAGGTGTTGTCTACTGGTACATTCTCAAAAGATAAAATTGAACAATTGTCCACAATGTCATTTATAACAAATATTCCATTTTTACACAGATCTTGATAAAAGAACGAAGTATTATTGACTTTTAATTTTGGGTTATAAAATATTGGTTCTGATAGAACCTCCTCCGCCGAATTATTTAAATTTTACTGTATCATTGCCCAAGACGGTATCACATTTTTCCAAATTCTATTAATATGATCGCCTGTTTTTATAAGACCGTTTTTATTAATGCTGCCTTGTTGGTTAGAGAATAGTTCATGGCGGGGATTTCTTTATTTACACTGTCCCGTTTTATTGGGTTGACAGTAGGGTTAGTGTGAGGTTTGGTGCATCCTAGAACCTGGTTTAAACCCACAGTGGCCTGTTTTGCCATTGACCATTCCAAGGCGGTAGCCCTATTCCAACTCTTTTGTGTTTATGATGTCTTATTTGGCCTTTTATTCATCTTTAAATTTGTTCTTTGTTTCTGTGTGTGTTTGTGGTTGACTGAATGCTGCTTTTCCTGTTCGATTTTATATCAATATTCATGCAGATGCAATATTTACATAATCGGGGTCTGTAAACTGTTATTAAATTTCCATATTCCTCGCCCCCTAGGTTCATCGATAAAAAAGAATGGACTAAATGATATTTTTTTGTTTCTTTTTCGGTCATCTTTAAAAATAAAGCCCATTTATTTTCCCCTATAGGTACATGGAGGTCGGAGAATCATCCCCGTAGTACCGTACAATAATTAGCAACTGTAATAGTGATATATCTATGAAACAAAGTATTCATAGTACATGACAGTCGAATACATATTCATGCAAGAAAGAATCTGTCAAGTTTCTCTACTTATCTTAATCGAGATTTTTTCATATTGCACGCATAAGAAACAACAATAAAAAATAATACGTACCACCGAAAGTTTTATGTCTCACTGTCACAGTGGAAAAATGATTTATATTTGGCTGCCGTATACCATAGTAAATAGAGGATGTTTGTTGTTTTGGAGTGAAGAACATATTTTATTTCATCGAGAAGTGAAAAAACTTGATATTTTCACGAATGCTTCGCATTCGTGAAAATATTAAAGTTTTCTCACTTTGAGATGAAATAAAATATGTTATTCACGACAAAACAACAAATTTTATTTTTATTTTATGATTTTACAATTTGTGAAATAAAACTCTATATTCCACAGTTTCTACACATTCTATTAACAATTAAATCCAACCAATGTTATGATTGAGAAAGATTTTTCTCTTATTTTTTTGTTGCCATAACAATATGCTATGCATATTAAAGAATGGGGGATTATTCATGCAATATTCAGTCAATATTTAAAGGGCAGATTGTTTCCCTTCTTATATACAAAAACTGACGTATATGATATTGCTATTGTATGAAACTACGGTGTTTTAGGGCTATCGTACCATCGCGTATCGACCTTTACCATATCTTAGTAGGAGTCAACCAATGTGGTCCCATATATTAGTAGGAGTCAACCAAGGTGGTCCCATAGCTTAATAGGTGTCAGCAAAATTGGTGGCTCATAGCGGTGTAGGTGCTCCCATTGCTTAGAAAAGGTCAACTAAGGAGGTCCCATAACTTAACAGAGGTCAATCAATGTGGTCACCTAGATTATTAGGTGTCAAGCAAGGTGGCTCATAGCGGTGTAGGTGCTCCCACTGCTTAGAAAATGTCAACTAAGGAGGTCCCATAACTTAACAGAGGTCAATCAATGTGGTCACCTAGATTATTAGGTGTCAAGCAAGGTGGCTCATAGCGGTGTAGGTGCTCCCATTGCTTAGAAAATGTCAACTAAGGAGGTCCCATAACTTAACAGAGGTCAATCAATGTGGTCACCTAGATTATTAGGTGTCAACCAAGGTGGTCTCATAGCTAAGTAGATGTCAACCAAGGTGGCTCATAGCGGTGTAGGTGCTCCCATTGCTTAGAAAATGTCAACTAAGGAGGTCCCATAACTTAATAGAGGTCAATCAATGTGGTCACCTAGATTATTAGGTGTCAACCAAGGTGGCCTCATAGCTTAGTAGATGTCAACCAAGGTGGCTCATAGCGGTGTAGGTGCTCCCATTGCTTAGAAAATGTCAACTAAGGAGGTCCCATAACTTAACAGAGGTCAATCAATATGGTCACCTAGATTATTAGATGTCAACCAAGGTTGCTCATAGCGGTGTATGTGCTCCCATTGCCTAGAAAATGTCAACTAAGGAGGTCACATAACTTAACAGAGGTCAATCAATGTGGTCACCTAGATTATTAGGTGTCAGCCAAGGTGGCCTCATATCTTAGTAGATTTCAACCAAGGTGGCTCATAGCGGTGTAGGTGCTCCCATTGCTTAGAAAATGTCAACTAAGGAGGTCCCATAACTTAACAGAGGTCAATCAATGTGGTCACCTAGATTATTAGATGTCAACCAAGGTGGCTCATAGCGGTGTAGGTGCTCCCACTGCTTAGAAAATGTCAACTAAGGAGGTCCCATAACTTAACAGAGGTCAATCAATGTGGTCACCTAGATTATTAGATGTCAACCAAGGTGGCTCATAGCGGTGTAGGTGCTCCCATTGCTTAGAAAATGTCAACTAAGGAGGTCCCATAACTTAACAGAGGTCAATCATTGTGGTCACCTAGATTATTAGGTGTCAACCAAGGTGGCTCATAGCGGTGTAGGTGCTCCCATTGCTTAGAAAATGTCAACTAAGGAGGTCCCATAACTTAACAGAGGTCAATCAATGTGGTCACCTAGATTATTAGGTGTCAACAAAGGTGGCTCATAGCGGTGTAGGTGCTCCCATTGCTTAGAAAATGTCAACTAAGGAGGTCCCATAACTTAACAGAGGTCAATCAATGTGGTCACCTAGATTATTAGGTGTCAGCCAAGGTGGCCTCATATCTTAGTAGATTTCAACCAAGGTGGCTCATAGCGGTGTAGGTGCTCCCATTGCTTAGAAAATGTCAACTAAGGAGGTCCCATAACTTAACAGAGGTCAATCAATGTGGTCACCTAGATTATTAGATGTCAACCAAGGTGGCTCATAGCGGTGTAGGTGCTCCCACTGCTTAGAAAATGTCAACTAAGGAGGTCCCATAACTTAACAGAGGTCAATCAATGTGGTCACCTAGATTATTAGATGTCAACCAAGGTGGCTCATAGCGGTGTAGGTGCTCCCATTGCTTAGAAAATGTCAACTAAGGAGGTCCCATAACTTAACAGAGGTCAATCATTGTGGTCACCTAGATTATTAGGTGTCAACCAAGGTGGCTCATAGCGGTGTAGGTGCTCCCATTGCTTAGAAAATGTCAACTAAGGAGGTTCCATAACTTAACAGAGGTCAATCAATGTGGTCACCTAGATTATTAGGTGTCAACAAAGGTGGCTCATAGCGGTGTAGGTGCTCCCATTGCTTAGAAAATGTCAACTAAGGAGGTCCCATAACTTAACATGAGTGTGGAAGTTATGGTTTCAAAGTTACAGTGTGGAATGTGTTTGTTCATTGAACTTTGACCAACTGACCACCAAGGACAATGTACCAATCAATGTTCAATGTTCACGAGTGTTGGTTGGTATTATGGTTTTGAAGTTATCGCGCAGTATGCCTATTATCGCGCAGTATGCCTATTTCCATATAAGGTCATGGAGACCTTGACCTTTGGCTTCTCACCAAGGGCTTCAAGAGTGTGGGTTTATGTTTTCGAATTTATTGCATGTAATGAATATTTCCATATTAGGTTTCACCTTAATGAATATATTGAGGTTCGTTAAAGGCGTCAAACCTCAGAGTCAGGTTTCACCTAGATGTTTATTCAGGTTCGTAAGGGTGTATATTCAAATTTTAGGGTCAAGGTTTATCAGTATATATTCCATCATAACGCACATGTAATTGTTGTTAGCTACTTTAATAACTTTAATAATTTGAATATTTGCAAATCGTATTTTAAAATAAATTATTTGGTGGTATTACCATCCGTTTAGTAAAATACATCAGTAGTTCAGTAGTTCAGTAACAACTATGATGAAATGATGAAGAACACATGTATTCCAACTTGTATTTACCCCGATATTTAAATATTTACTGTGAGGCTGGCTCAAATAAATCAAGGTACAACATATAGAGTGTTTCAGTTCACAATCCTATTGCCCACCCACCTTGTGGATTTTCACTTGGTACTATGGCAGAGGGCCTATAATCCCAAGAAAAACATACATACACAATAACCTAAATTTCAGGATTGTCGTGTAAACAATCGTGTATCAAAACCCTACCCAGGTGTTCTGGTTATATAATAATGTATATGTGCCAATTACAACTATAGTTATATCCACCGTCGAAAGTAATTGAATCTGACTCTGTTGCAGAAGTAACTGCTTAACTTTATGTTTTGAACTGAACTTGCTTACATCAACAATTACTTGTTTAATAAAACTATTCGATAACTTTGCTATTCAACGTAATAAACTATACGAACTTTGACACGTGTGTGTTGTGTTTGTTACACGTGCTACTTGTTTCAACACACATGTGTCAAAGTTTGTATAGTTTAATACGTCAGCTGCATGACGTACACTACTTAATGAGGAAACAACAGCATCCTACATCTTTAGATAACTGAAGATCAAATATAAATTATTTCCTGGTATATAAGGATAGTGTCACTTAGCCACTTATCAACCCCCGGTTTCATCTGCTGAACACATCATACATGAATAATTCAAGCTAAATTTTACCAGTTATAGAAATATAGTTCTCAGCATTTTCCTTTTATTTTACATTAATAAAATACTCATAAACGAGAAATGATAGTCCCCTATGCATGACTCTGTTACAGAGAGCTAGACCACTACCTTCAGTGTATTTACAGTGTGTGTGTATATCTCCTTGAAAAATAAAGTTTATTTGAAATAACGCTATTTCTTTTAAAAGAAAATATATAAATAAATAAAGTAAATGTAGATATTCAATGCAATGTTGCTATTTAATGAGCCGTGGATCCCAGAGATATGACTTGAAATACATGACTTGAAATACATGTATGTAAATCAAAAGAAAATCATTTTTCTTGAGCCGGGGCCTTTTTACCAGTTTTGGGGAAGGGGCCTTTTGGCCTAAATTTGGGAAAAATCCATGAATGGGGAACGAAATTTCCTGAGGTAAGTCTTTCTAAATATATTATTGACATTATAATGTGAAATGCTTTGTTCACCATATAAATAAGATCTGCATACTGTTACATTACAAACCTCTATGAAATCCATGTTTTTAGTTTTCTTTCAACCTCAACAGTCATCTCGTCGAACCAAGAGTCACAACGGATGTAAGATCAAAATATGTATTTGGTTCTGAAGTCATGCAGGCATCAACTCTCCCTATGGAAATAAATGAAACAATATATAAACAGTTACACATCTATCATCTAAAATTTGAATATTTCATTAAGGATTCAATTTTATTTATAATGTACAGTAAGCTTGTTAAAACATAGAGTGGTATAAAACATGTTGGCTATGACACTAACTTGTTTGTGGTTATGGTTGGCCTATATTTTTTTTAAGAAATGGAAGGCCATGTAAAATAATAGGATATGGTCGGCCTAATTTTTTTCAAGAATCGGCAGGCCATGTAAAATAAAAGGTTTAACATAATATGGTCGGTCTATTTTTTGTTTCACGAAATGGCAGGTCATGTAAAATTAATTAGGTTATGGTTGGCCTATTTTTTTTTTCTTCAAGAAATGGTAGGCAATGTAAACACCTCGATTATTCTAACCCTGTGCCAGGCTGTGATAACAGGGTGATGCAGAGTCAGAATAAAGCCAATTCAAAATGGTGTGAGGGGTTGGCAGTGACAGATGTTTTGAAATTGTTGTTGATGTTGTATTATCCATTGGTCATACGTCAAGTTATGAGGTTTGACACTGCCCATCATAGGTATTCCCTTTCATAGCCATACCACAGTGTATGGCACTGTGTGGGAGAAATCTTGGTCGTGGCTAGGGTCGGGAGGTAACGAGAACGAACAGAGCCCGAATTGGAGGAGAGATTTTGTGCGTGTTTAAATTATCACCCGCGCACACACAAAAGAGAAGGTTGATCCTCGCAATCATGCGAATTGTCAGGGTTGATAAATTCACTCAGTTTTAAG
Source organism: Cyrtodaria siliqua (assembly GCA_037043455.1). Classification (NCBI taxonomy): domain Eukaryota; kingdom Metazoa; phylum Mollusca; class Bivalvia; order Adapedonta; family Hiatellidae; genus Cyrtodaria; species Cyrtodaria siliqua. Next base: position 22,796 of record JAWPHD010008431.1, read on the forward strand.
TTTATTTCAGGATGTCTTTAACCATCTCAACGTTTGTAAATGAAATTGTATGAATAACCCATGCCATGGCATGGAAACATGCATGTGCTTCGCATACACAATAATGAAACGAATCATGCATGTAACACTTGAAAAAGGAGTCGGCAGTCCTAACCGACAGCCTAACCTTTAGCACTATCTGCCTATGGTAACAGCTGTGTCTCTGCCGCTTTAGGCGGGCCAATATATACTAACAGCACCCCTACACGAATCCTGTTTCTGCTGGATATCGAATCTAAGTTTAGTATCACTAATATGATGAGTATACATGTAGTGGTCAAAGTTTGATTGGTCAGCTGAATGACACTACTTAATGAGGAAACAACAGCATCCTACGTCTTTAGATAACTGAAGTTCAAATAAAAATCATGTGTAAGTTAAGTCCCCCATGCATGACTCTGTTACATCTCTTGCACTTTTTTTATCATTATCATTCTCCCAAGGCACGTTATTGTTAATACTTTAGCAAAGAGTAAACAATAATTGATTCGCTTTTTTTTTGCAAATTCTATGGCGTTTGTGGAATTTGCAATTCCGGTATCGCTTTTCGTGTTATTTGTCATTCATTATCAGCGTTAAATTCGCCATTTGTACAGTTTAAACGCTGATAGTGAATGGCAACACGCTCACTACCTGCATTTAAAATCGCATAAACGCCGAAAAAATATGTAAAAAAAAAAGTGAATCAATTCTTTAAACGATTTAGTTGAAATACATCCAAACCTCGTCTTGAAAAACTGAACTGAGCGAGTCTACTATATTGAAACATTAAAGCTACATTAGCCGTAACGTGTAGCTTACGTTGACAAACATTACACAACTACTATTATTTAATATTTACTGAATAGAAATAAGATTTGTTTGATGGAATTCAATAGCGGTAGAAAAAAGTACCAATTAGTGGAATTGAACTCCAATCACAAACTAAAATTACACTTGCGGGTAAGACGAATGCGTTCCCAATTGAGCTATACGGGAAAGTTATGTGATACAAGACATAACTTTATATAACTTGCATTTGTTAATTACATGAATATGATAAAGAAAAGTGTTTGGATGTTATTAACTGTTGATACTATATCACTAATAAATACAGTAGGATGATAGAATAAAAAGATCAAGATATATCACTGTAAGTGATAAATGCCCCCCGAAGTGTCCTTTGACCTCTATAAATGACCTTGACCTTGGAGCCATGGACCTGGATTTTGTGCGCGACACATCGTTTTGTTGTGGTGAGCACAAGTGCCAAGTTATTTGAAAAATCCGTCCATGAATGCCAGAGTTATTGACCGGACACAATTTGACTTTTGACCTCCAAATGCGACCTTGACCTTGAAGACCTGGGTTTAGCGCGCAACACATCGTCTTGTTATGGTGATCACTTGTGCCAAATTATTTAAAAATCCCTGCAGGGGTTGTGATGTTACGGTCCGGACACGAAATTGGGTACCTGTTTTTGACCTATGAACTGCAAGTGTGACCTTGACCTTTGAGGTACGAACCTGGATTTTGCGCGTGACACATCGTCTTGGTATGGTGATCACTTGTGCCAAGTAATTTAAAAATCTCTGCAGGGGTTGTGACGTTACGGTCCGGACACGAAAATGCGTACCTGTTTTTGACCTATCAACTGCAAGTGTGACCTTGACCTTTGAGGTACGGACCTGGATTTTGCGCGCGAGACATCGTCTTGTTATGGTGATCACTTGTGCCAAGTAATTTAAAAATCCCTGCAGGGGTTGTGACGTTACGGTCCGGACACGAAAATGCCAACCTGTTTTTGACCTATGAACTTCAAATGTGACCTTGACCTTTTACGTCTCACAACACAGTTAATTTTGCATAGCTCTGCATATGTAGCAGGACCCCTCTGGACCACTGTAGAACTTAATGAATTTTCTTAAAAATATTTTCTTTGTGAAACTTGATGTCTGTTGCACGAAATATCCAACAAAAAACACTGGGTTGACCAATTTGCTTTTTTTTAATATCAATAGTTTGAAGAGACCCTCTTGAATTTGTCCATTTCACTGACATTTTCAAATGTATCACTACCCAGTATTAGATTCTCAGATCTGGGCTCAGAAACATTCAGGCAAATCCTAACCTGTATGAAATCATGAACTTGTTCCATTCTTGTCACCTGCAACAAAAAAACAGAAAATATTTGCACATTTTAAGAAATAAGCAAGAACCGAAAAACACAGATCTTTTTTTTAAGCTCCAGAAAGTTTCTACCGTGACTGGCAAGGGAAATAACTGTTTAGTGAGACCTTGATGGGAAAAAAGTTCCGCGACATGCGACGAAAATCTTTTCTGAAGAAACTTACGTTATAACCTTACATGAAATGGCCTCATTTGACCACATCGGGCGACTGTTTGTGAACTTATAGCATAAAGTATGACAACTTCTGGATTCGAAAAATTGAGATCTAGGCAATTCGAAAATGTATAGGATTGCATAGAGACGACAAAGGTGTATCTTTAATAACTCCTTCTTTAGTAAAATAATTATCAGTATTGTTATTTCTATATTGAGCGTTATGTTTTCTTTACCTAAAATGTGTTTCATATTTAAATTATAATGTGTGTAAGTCAAGTCAAGTTCATGTCAAGTTCAGTCAAGTCAAATTATGGTGAGTCAAGTAATAAGGAAGTTATGGTGAGTCAAGTCATAAACAAGTTGTGCAGACTTTCAGCAGCTGATTCAGTCTAGTCTATTTAGGTCAAGTCTAGTTAATTATAGTCTAGCCGAGTCAAGCAATAGTCAAGTCAAGTCAATACCAAAGTGAAAATGTATCCATATACAATTTACTAATTATACTGATCCGAAATTAACTTAATTCAATACAATAGTTTCACACATTCATGTAAAGTTCAAGTCAAGTCTAAGTCAAGTTCAAGTCAAGTTAAGTCAAGTTCAAGTCAAGATTAAGTCAAGTCAAGTTTTGGTAAGTCAAATCATAAACAAGTTATGTAAGGTGTGCAGTTGAGTCAGTCAAATCAAGTCAAGTCAAGTCAACACTGAACATTTATACTTTAATAATATATTCATCTGAAATTAACTAAATTCAGTACAATAGTTTTACACATTATCGACAACTGTCACAAAATTACAAAACAAAACGCTTTTACAAAATGTCAAGAAACGACGAGAGAAGACAAGCGTACTCGACTGGCTATTTTGAAAAATAAATTCTTTTACGTAAAGTTGTAAATTTTCCATGACGTTGTATGCAACCGACATTCTTGACAAGTGACAAATAAATTATTTTACGTAAGCTTTTTTATGCAAGGCAGTATGCGACCGACATAAATCTATTTAACAAGTGAGAAATATATTATTTTACATAAGGTTATTTTACTCAAGGTTGTATGCTGTGCTGACTGTGCAATGTGACCAACATTCTTGACTTGACGAGCGACAAATTGACATTATTTTACCCATGTTATTTCGCGTATGGTTGTATAAAGTTGAAAGCGACCGAGTTTCTAGACAAGTTACAAACAAGTTATTTTACGCAACGCAAGCTTTTTTAACGTCCGATTCTTTGCGGCCGGAATTCTTGACAAGTGACGAATGTATTATTTTTACGTATGCGTGCGGTTGTATGCAACTGACATTCTTGACAAAGTGACAAATAAATTACTTAACGTAAGGTTACTTTATGTGAGGCTGTATGCGACCGACATTCGTGACAAGTGAAAAACAATAGATTTAATTACGATTAGTTGTTACAAATAAATGCTGTACATTTGAAGTGGGTGGGGTATGATTCTAATGTGATACACTACTTGATTACAGCAACAGTACTTATAATTACCTCAAGCATGCAGTCTAGATACTGTCCAAGTCCCATGTATAGATTCGGTGTGGTGTGGAGACATCTGTTTCTCTCACAGTTTGTTGGATGTGGTTCCAAGCTCAGCTGGTCATATCTCGGACACAAACTATTATTACATTAGGCAGCTCACATGAAGGTTCCGAAGCAAACCCGAGACACTCTTTACATAAATATATGTTGCCGTGTGTGCGGAAACGTTCAAATGAGTGTGTGTTGTTCCGAGTTGAATGGATTGTCTCCCATATTGAGAGTAACCAGACTTCTTATGCATAACTCCATCCAAGGTGTTGTTGTTGTACAGCATACAGTCCGAATGTCCTACACCATAGTCAATTTTACACTGTAAAATCATTAAAAACTTGGTAAAATCCACACCTGATGCCATTTTACAATCCTCAAACTCACTTGTTGCCATTTTAAAGGCTGTTTTTTTTCAGAAAACACAGATCTGCATCAATCAGCTGCTATTTGAACAAGCGTCTTCTAAACTGGATGAGATTTGGTTAAACGTCTCACAACACAGTTAATTTTGCATAGCTCTGCATATGTAGCAGGACCCCTCTGGACCACGCGCGACACATCATCTTGTTATGATGATCACTTGTGCCAAGTTAATCAAAAATCCATGCAGGGGTTTTGAAGGTACAGTCTGACCACGAACTTCGGAATGACGGAATCCGGTCAGACAGACAGACAGACAGAATCCGGACAGACAGACAGACAGACAGACAGATGGACGGTGCGATTACTATATACCCCCGAAAAAAATTCGGGGACATAAAAAGTGAAAACTCAAAAATGTCATTTAATTATATACAAGCAGGTGTAATGTCAAAATGATACTGGATACATAAATCCAGACGCTATAATTATAATTTCAATGCTTGAAAAACACTTCAAGATTGCCATGTTTCCCTTTAAAACACTGGTATCTCCTTGTTTTATTGGGGATTAAAAAAAATCTGAATTATCCTGACTCTAACTTTGAAAAAATAAATAAAGCATAAAGTCGACATACCCACAGGTGTCCGATGAATGGATGGTAGATCTTACCTAATTAGTGCATTTTCTTTATTTTTCAGACAAGTTGTTGCCATTTTCACAAATTACATGGTTACGGTATACAACTAATGGAGCCAAGTGATGAACAATAATTACAATAGATTATCTTGAACCACATCTACATGAAGAAAGACATGATGCTTATTACACCAACAAAAATGCCTGGATCATCGGTTTTCCTGCATAAATACCACTTTCACCCGTGCCATTGAGAGTGATGTGAAAGAAAGTATAGTTGCTTGTTTCGTACTCAAAGACAATAAAAAACAACATCCATTGAGAAGTTAAAGAAATACATGTTTTTTTATTGAACATAACCATAACCATACATAACCAAGCATACATGTCGATGATGAGCTATGTTTAAAAAAAAAGTTCCCAATTGAAAGAGGGGAAAAAAGGAGCAAACATGTGACAAGTATTGTGTATGAAAAGGTTTAAATGCATTTAGTTGACCTTGGTGTACATGAATAGTATTAAAATATTTATAAAATGAATGCTTTAATGTATTTTTCCCCATTTGTATTAAAAATACGCTAAAATTTCCAATTGTGATGGTAGGTGTCATGTTCCCAAGGAATAGAAAGGAAGCATTGTCTGGCGTCCTGCACACTTTAAAGGGACACACGACAATCTGTATTGTTTTAAAACTCGCGGCGTCCAGTTAGTTTTTCTACATAATTTGCATTTGTTCACTGTGTTTTTTTCCTTATATATGTGGTACCGAAAAATTGCTTTTGTGTGATAGAGAACTATTCCCAATTTAAGGCTAAATGACGCGCATTTTCCTAATTGAATGGGTACCGGTACCGTTCCCAAAAGGGTGGAAAAAATCAGTGTAGTTATAAGAATAGTAATAAGCAAATTGTCTTTGAATATTTCTGACTTGATGATAGTGTAGTAGGAGGCTAAAGGAAATCCTAGCGCTAGCCTAGTGTACCAATAATATATTTAAACCTATGGTAGAATAACGAAGAAAAACTAAAACTCAAAATGTTATTCAATGTATGCAAGCATGATTATACTGGATTACAAATCGAGAGAAGTACTTGATAAAAACTTCAAGATTGTCATGTGTCCCTTTAACCTGCAACCTAACTTTGAAAAGCATGATTCACCATCTAACTTGCATGACCTATTTATCATAATTCACTAGTGTAATAAATATGTAAATGAAGGCCAAAATTACCTGTCTTATCCGTTCAGCTTGGTTTGCAATCGGAATTACCACGTCTATTTCTGTTGCCATTAAACATGACATGACATGGTCATGTATATATATGTATATATATTAATAAATTTATCCAGTTCTTGTCAAGTTATTTTGACATGTCCAATAACTCTGAATTTCATTTGGAGGAGTTATGCCCTATTTCATAAAACTTTAAACCTCAACCTAACCTAGTCCATAACTTGTCAATATATAGACCTATGGTCACAAAACTTTATACATATTTTCCTTATCAGGTATTCAATGCAGAGTTGTACCCATTCTTGTATCTACTTGCGTAGCATGGCAGACGCTTAGAGATCACTTTGTCGTCCGGCACACATTAACATGCAACCTAACCTTGGTCATAACTTGAAAAATATTTGACCTATGTTTGTGAAACTTTACACACATCTTCATCTTTCCCCAGGAGATGTTGTTACACATGTCCAATAACTCTGACTTTCATTTTAGCATAGGTATGCCACTTTTCATAAAACGTTAACCTGTAATCTAACCTACCTCGTAACTTGGCAAAATACTGGCCTATGGTCATAACACGTTATACAGTTCTTCCTTATCATGTATCAATTACAGAGGCATGCCTCTTTTCATTAATTTAAAAATCTGCTCCATAATTCATGAAGGATTGCACCCTTGTATTCAAGCTTCTATAGGTAGATTGTCTTTGCTGAAATACATGTAAGCATACGGCCGGCAAAACAAGTGTTCCATGGAACACTCTTCTAGTAATACAACTTGAGTAATTTAAAGATGAAAATGTTTGGTCTGGAAATCTCGACCACTCGGCTTTTTATTTTGCTAAATCATAACTATTAGTTTAAAGGGTGTTATATTGATATCAGCTGCACATCCAATTCAAAGAAAGTACTATGTTAACAAAACAAGAAATTATAAACGCCGTAAAGCATCATATGAATTAGTATTAATGAGTTTTAATGAATCAAAAACTAGTCAAGTCGTCTAGTTTTCCAGATTAAACCATTTGATCAACAATACTCAAACCGTACCGAACATGGGCCTAGTTTAGTGTAAATTTACATTGAAGCATTAGGTTTAATTCGTATTTGGAATGACGCCTATACTTCTTCCAGATCACCTCCAGTCCCTTTAAAAAATGTTTCTGCTCCATAATGCATGAAGGATGCACCCTCTGACCTCCGTGTTACTGTTGCACGTGGCTACAGTGGACACAGGTCATCAAGTGAGCGGGCCCTTTTACTGAAGTCACATTTCAGATAAAATGAGGTATTACAATTAAATGGAGCATAATGTCTTTGCCCTGGGAGTCTGTTTAAGTACAGTTTTATTAAACATGACAGATATGTAACAATGTGCGCACCAGTGACCTCCGAGAGCAACTGTGTGCACTCTGGTGACATGTGTCTCCAATGAAACTTAAAAAGAGTGTTATCACAAAACCGAGTACATAACGAGTTCCGTTGAGTACATAACGAGTTCCGTTCTATCATAAAAATATCATGCTCTTGTTATTTTAAAACTCCCATCTTAAATTAGTGTTTACTCTACTTTTTCAACCAATCAGTTGCCTCCGTATTTCAAATACTTGCACCAATTATTCATGGAGATTTTACTATCATCACTCTTCACCACGATTAAGAGTTTGATCTATATAGAGACTATGTACAAACTTTTGGAAAACACTAAGTCGGATAGAGGATATGAGGAAAAATCGTCACCATTCAGAAATCGAAAGGGAGGTAACGAATGGACCGACCGCAGCAAAACTATATTTGGGGTAATACTGAAGTAGGGATAACAACTGATCCACGCTTGATTTATTTTTCACAAACTAGACAAAACATGTCATTTAAAAAGAAAGGAAGACCGGTGTACATCTCACAAGCCCATGCGTCTTCTAATTGCGAACTGAATTTATTTTGCTACTACCCGGTGACTGTTCGCATAGTTGTCAAGACCCAGTGGATGTCAAGAGAGATATGGGGTTCCAATGGGAGGTTGTTCCTTGGGTTGTGGGGTCAAGGTTGGCGGGGCGAAGGAAGTCCGAGATGGTCTGTGGTACAATTTAATAGAATTTAATTGTCAAAAATAATTATTTATCTTATTTTTAACACACATTTAATCACACATTTCAACGTCAAAGAAAAAAGGAAATTGAGCATATTGGGTGGAGAAATTGAATGGGTGAACTACATTTTATAAAAAGAAGTCGGAAACAAAAACATTTAGGCAACTATTCAGAACGCGTGAGAACATAGAACGTATGCGTGTGAGCGTGATTTAACACAAAAATGCGTGTCTGACGCTCAATGGCCAATGCGTGAGACTTGACAGGTATGTGTTCGCCGAAATGTACGACTGGTAACCTACCGGACACTTCCTATTAGGTGACACTCTCCTATAGTTGTACTCCCACTGGGAGCTCGACATCAAGTGAGAAGGTGCCGGAAGGTGCCGATGCTTACGGATGGTTGGAGGTATACAGTACTGGTTCTACTCAGGACACACACACACACACACACACACAACAAAAAACACACACACAAAAAAAAGTGATATATAGCCTAACAATGTGCTGAAAATGACGTAAACATCATTCAACCAACCATCAACGTATAACTGGAAAATGTGTCCATTGGACACAGATGCCCGCTTTAGCGCTGTCAGTCACAGATACACAATAATCAATAGTGTGTAAGTAGGTCAAGCTCATTTTTATTGACTTTTTCAGGATGAACATGTTTTTCCATGCCATTTGAAAGTTGTATGATTTACTGAATGAGAAATCAAACGACCAGACAAGGGTAACACTATATTCCATGCCCGCTTTCTTGGAGGGGTATCTAAAGGACGACCTTACCACCAGAGTATTCTGTCAATTTTGAGTGCTGTCACTGGATCCGAGACTGAGTCACGATCGTTTTACCACATGTTTTATTTCATTGGGATCATTCTAAGACCCACTTTTGTGTGATTAGTCATTCAGTCATTCAGGGCAGAGTTTCATTGTAGGGGGTAGGCTAGATGTTTTTTTGTAATCACAATGATGATACCTGTAATTGATTTGAGTGAGAGGCCTCGGTAATACAGTGGATAAGGTGTTGCACCTAAGAGCTGGGCTCGACCCCGGGTGATGGCATGTCTGATGGGAATATTTATCTCCATCTGAGGTTGTTGTTCCAATCAATAAACCCATAGTTCATATTGTTTGAGTCTATAATCCAATTTTTTGGGGTAGGGAAGGCGGAAGTGGCGGGGATGGGCTCGGTCGGAGGGATAATAGCCTATGGTGTTTCTTTTTAAAGGGCTCCCTGACCAAAAACAAACAAACACATATAAGCACACGCATCCTTGAGAATTGAGATGACAAAAATTGTCCGCCTACATATTTTCACCCTGTGAAACTTTTAAAAACACATGTGACGTCACATTTCTTGTAACTTGTGGACTTCGGGAAAACACGGTATTGTGATTGTTGCAATGTTTTTAATAAAATTTGAATTTAAAAGATCTATTATGTGACCGATTTATTTATAAACATTTAGCTACTGGTTGATATTTTGTTCATTACCGTTCATAAGCTAATTTCAGAATTTATCACACAGTGAGCTGACCTCTGTTTACTCATATGCCTTGTACATAACAGCAGCTACACAAAACAACGTTCGAAAAGCTTGCGTAAACTTGTGACCAAACGTTTTTTTGGGTAGCAATAAGTGCTTTTTTTTTCAAATTTTCTTGAAAATTTAAATACTGCTAGAGGAAGGATTAAACTCATCTGTTTTTTCTCGCTGTTAAAATCTCCATAAAAATTAAATTACAAAATAAAAATAAGGAGGAGTTATGCCCTATTTCATAAAACTTTAAACCTCAACCTAACCTAGTCCATAACTTGTCAATATATAGACCTATGGTCACAAAACTTTATACATATTTTCCTTATCAGGTATTCAATGCAGAGTTGTACCCATTCTTGTATCTACTTGCGTAGCATGGCAGACGCTTAGAGATCACTTTGTCGTCCGGCACACATTAACATGCAACCTAACCTTGGTCATAACTTGAAAAATATTTGACCTATGTTTGTGAAACTTTACACACATCTTCATCTTTCCCCAGGAGATGTTGTTACACATGTCCAATAACTCTGACTTTCATTTTAGCATAGGTATGCCACTTTTCATAAAACGTTAACCTGTAATCTAACCTACCTCGTAACTTGGCAAAATACTGGCCTATGGTCATAACACGTTATACAGTTCTTCCTTATCATGTATCAATTACAGAGGCATGCCTCTTTTCATTAATTTAAAAATCTGCTCCATAATTCATGAAGGATTGCACCCTTGTATTCAAGCTTCTATAGGTAGATTGTCTTTGCTGAAATACATGTAAGCATACGGCCGGCAAAACAAGTGTTCCATGGAACACTCTTCTAGTAATACAACTTGAGTAATTTAAAGATGAAAATGTTTGGTCTGGAAATCTCGACCACTCGGCTTTTTATTTTGCTAAATCATAACTATTAGTTTAAAGGGTGTTATATTGATATCAGCTGCACATCCAATTCAAAGAAAGTACTATGTTAACAAAACAAGAAATTATAAACGCCGTAAAGCATCATATGAATTAGTATTAATGAGTTTTAATGAATCAAAAACTAGTCAAGTCGTCTAGTTTTCCAGATTAAACCATTTGATCAACAATACTCAAACCGTACCGAACATGGGCCTAGTTTAGTGTAAATTTACATTGAAGCATTAGGTTTAATTCGTATTTGGAATGACGCCTATACTTCTTCCAGATCACCTCCAGTCCCTTTAAAAAATGTTTCTGCTCCATAATGCATGAAGGATGCACCCTCTGACCTCCGTGTTACTGTTGCACGTGGCTACAGTGGACACAGGTCATCAAGTGAGCGGGCCCTTTTACTGAAGTCACATTTCAGATAAAATGAGGTATTACAATTAAATGGAGCATAATGTCTTTGCCCTGGGAGTCTGTTTAAGTACAGTTTTATTAAACATGACAGATATGTAACAATGTGCGCACCAGTGACCTCCGAGAGCAACTGTGTGCACTCTGGTGACATGTGTCTCCAATGAAACTTAAAAAGAGTGTTATCACAAAACCGAGTACATAACGAGTTCCGTTGAGTACATAACGAGTTCCGTTCTATCATAAAAATATCATGCTCTTGTTATTTTAAAACTCCCATCTTAAATTAGTGTTTACTCTACTTTTTCAACCAATCAGTTGCCTCCGTATTTCAAATACTTGCACCAATTATTCATGGAGATTTTACTATCATCACTCTTCACCACGATTAAGAGTTTGATCTATATAGAGACTATGTACAAACTTTTGGAAAACACTAAGTCGGATAGAGGATATGAGGAAAAATCGTCACCATTCAGAAATCGAAAGGGAGGTAACGAATGGACCGACCGCAGCAAAACTATATTTGGGGTAATACTGAAGTAGGGATAACAACTGATCCACGCTTGATTTATTTTTCACAAACTAGACAAAACATGTCATTTAAAAAGAAAGGAAGACCGGTGTACATCTCACAAGCCCATGCGTCTTCTAATTGCGAACTGAATTTATTTTGCTACTACCCGGTGACTGTTCGCATAGTTGTCAAGACCCAGTGGATGTCAAGAGAGATATGGGGTTCCAATGGGAGGTTGTTCCTTGGGTTGTGGGGTCAAGGTTGGCGGGGCGAAGGAAGTCCGAGATGGTCTGTGGTACAATTTAATAGAATTTAATTGTCAAAAATAATTATTTATCTTATTTTTAACACACATTTAATCACACATTTCAACGTCAAAGAAAAAAGGAAATTGAGCATATTGGGTGGAGAAATTGAATGGGTGAACTACATTTTATAAAAAGAAGTCGGAAACAAAAACATTTAGGCAACTATTCAGAACGCGTGAGAACATAGAACGTATGCGTGTGAGCGTGATTTAACACAAAAATGCGTGTCTGACGCTCAATGGCCAATGCGTGAGACTTGACAGGTATGTGTTCGCCGAAATGTACGACTGGTAACCTACCGGACACTTCCTATTAGGTGACACTCTCCTATAGTTGTACTCCCACTGGGAGCTCGACATCAAGTGAGAAGGTGCCGGAAGGTGCCGATGCTTACGGATGGTTGGAGGTATACAGTACTGGTTCTACTCAGGACACACACACACACACACACACACAACAAAAAACACACACACAAAAAAAAGTGATATATAGCCTAACAATGTGCTGAAAATGACGTAAACATCATTCAACCAACCATCAACGTATAACTGGAAAATGTGTCCATTGGACACAGATGCCCGCTTTAGCGCTGTCAGTCACAGATACACAATAATCAATAGTGTGTAAGTAGGTCAAGCTCATTTTTATTGACTTTTTCAGGATGAACATGTTTTTCCATGCCATTTGAAAGTTGTATGATTTACTGAATGAGAAATCAAACGACCAGACAAGGGTAACACTATATTCCATGCCCGCTTTCTTGGAGGGGTATCTAAAGGACGACCTTACCACCAGAGTATTCTGTCAATTTTGAGTGCTGTCACTGGATCCGAGACTGAGTCACGATCGTTTTACCACATGTTTTATTTCATTGGGATCATTCTAAGACCCACTTTTGTGTGATTAGTCATTCAGTCATTCAGGGCAGAGTTTCATTGTAGGGGGTAGGCTAGATGTTTTTTTGTAATCACAATGATGATACCTGTAATTGATTTGAGTGAGAGGCCTCGGTAATACAGTGGATAAGGTGTTGCACCTAAGAGCTGGGCTCGACCCCGGGTGATGGCATGTCTGATGGGAATATTTATCTCCATCTGAGGTTGTTGTTCCAATCAATAAACCCATAGTTCATATTGTTTGAGTCTATAATCCAATTTTTTGGGGTAGGGAAGGCGGAAGTGGCGGGGATGGGCTCGGTCGGAGGGATAATAGCCTATGGTGTTTCTTTTTAAAGGGCTCCCTGACCAAAAACAAACAAACACATATAAGCACACGCATCCTTGAGAATTGAGATGACAAAAATTGTCCGCCTACATATTTTCACCCTGTGAAACTTTTAAAAACACATGTGACGTCACATTTCTTGTAACTTGTGGACTTCGGGAAAACACGGTATTGTGATTGTTGCAATGTTTTTAATAAAATTTGAATTTAAAAGATCTATTATGTGACCGATTTATTTATAAACATTTAGCTACTGGTTGATATTTTGTTCATTACCGTTCATAAGCTAATTTCAGAATTTATCACACAGTGAGCTGACCTCTGTTTACTCATATGCCTTGTACATAACAGCAGCTACACAAAACAACGTTCGAAAAGCTTGCGTAAACTTGTGACCAAACGTTTTTTTGGGTAGCAATAAGTGCTTTTTTTTTCAAATTTTCTTGAAAATTTAAATACTGCTAGAGGAAGGATTAAACTCATCTGTTTTTTCTCGCTGTTAAAATCTCCATAAAAATTAAATTACAAAATAAAAATAATAACTGAAGTCGATCGATAAACAGCCGACATTTTCCTATTTCACTGCTTTTTTGTCGGAGATAATTTTTACAGTAACAGAACATAGACGGCACATTTTTTAAAAAGTACAATATGAAAATAATGGCTATTTTATAAGGAAATGGTTTTTATAAATTCTTTATGAATTTTAATAATAAAAAAGTGATTTTAAAAGCGTTTTGTTGAAAGCATCCGATTGAAAAAAATCTCATTATTTACTGCGTGAAATTGTATGGACGGTCATGAAACGTTTTTTTGGGTAGAAAAAAGTACTTGACGTTATTCAGTAGTTTTGAAGTTATGCTCCGGACAAAAATTCTAAGTACAAATTACAAACTATATACTCTTCGGGGAGATTGTCGTGTGTCCTTTTAATGAATAACTCAATTCAAACAAATAGTGACATATGTCAGATGCCAAGAAACTTACACTGGTGTTCATTTCATATGAACAAATATCAAACGTGTTGAATAATGTTTTACTTGCTATTAGGCCAATCAAATATAAACTAGTTTTATATTTTGTATTTGAATTGAATTTAAAATAATACTTGTTTAAACCAAACGAACAAATGAATTTGAAATAAACATGTTTAAACCCAATGAACAACAAGATCCTCATAAATACTTAAAGATGACCGATATTCACGTAATGCATTTATAACCAGATTCCTTCAATCGGTAAAATAGTAGAGGTCAATGGCCAGGCTAAGTACCAAATAATTTTATAATTTTATAATTGTTTTTATGACATATCGTCATTAATTTTCATTAGTAAGATTTCTCGTTGAACCATCTTAAGTGATCATGAGGTCAAATAAAAAAGAAATTAATAAAAATGTCTTCATTTTACAAAATGCTTTAATATAGGCTGTATAGAGAGAGAACATCCTGACTTTTACAGTGGTTGCTAATTTTTGCCATAAACAGCTTCAGGGAAGGTGCTCAAATTTAGGGTCTGTCAGGTTAGCGGGAATTTTAGATATTTTTTCCTTTGGCCTAAGTGACTTGACTCACTTCGTTGACACAAAGTGACAACCTGACGTATATAACAACAGTAAAAAAATCCCGAAATGACATCAATCACGGGCTACATTTACCTATGAAGAAGCAATTTACAATGAGTAATGGATTGCAATGGCCATAACAATTAATACAAGACAACGGTAAGCCTCTATCAATAATCTGTCACATAAATCCCTTTTAAAATCATTGTTACCTATGAAAATGATTTTAAAAAGGGTTTATTAATACTTTTATGAGAATTCAGGGACGTTTATCTCCAAACTGTGATGGGGCCGGGCCGATGGCTTTGAATTTGAGAAGTTAAGTATCATTCAACGGGAACACGGCAACGATATGCGCAACTAGGCTTGATACTGATAATCCCTAGAACGTTTCGTTGAAATCAGGCCAGGGTTTCAGGAGAACTAGTCCGGACAAAGTTTGTGTATTAAAACATTTAATTAAAGGCCATAACTCTCCAAAAATACAGACAGACAGCACACAGTGGGGGAGACATGTTAATTACTGCACATAATCATTGGAAGTGTCACATGATGCTTTAATATATATTTAACACTTTGATGTTTATAGATTTCACCCTTTCCCTTAATTAATTATTATATAACGATGCATAAAGTTAGGTTTTAGAAAACTGAACATTCTAGAAATACAAACAAAAACAACATCTAAAACTTCAGTTGGGCTTCTGTGTAGTTACCTGATTTTTCGATACCTTGTTGAGAGATGTGACGCGTCTGTCCTGCCTCGCATCTATCTTGTCTGAAGATGGAGTTATCTCCCTCTGAGACAAAGTTACCTCCTTTTGTGATGGAGTGATTTCCCCTTGTTGTTCCAGGTTGGTACCTCTGCACCTTGTGGTTGAGTCAAAGTCTGATGTTACAGTCTGGTTGAGATACATCTCAGTGTCCTCCATCATCTGTGGCGGGGTGATTTTGAACTGCTAAAGAGAATTTACTTCCATTTATGGTCAACATCAATTAACAACTCATTAAAGGGACTGGAAGCAATCAGGATAGATTGGGATTGGTCCTTCAACAACCCATGTATAGCTCGATGTGCATTGATTGATTTATTATTTGACAATTTCGATTACTTTATTGGTTCCCATGCTTTTGGTTTTAATTGGGTATTTTTACATTTTTAATTGGGTATTTAAGTTGCTTATCTGTAGCTCTGCATACAAAGTTTTAAAGAGGCACATGACACTCGTGAAATGGTTATTAAGCACTGAAATTATCCAGCATCGTGTTGTAATGGAACCTGATTTCATATAAATAATGTTTTTGTTGATTTTTTTGTTTTTTGTCGTCTTCAACAATATCTGTAAATATATTATTGGTGCAATGTAATCAACAGTTAATACTATACACAAAGAAGTTGCTTTATATTATTCCTATAACTAGATGTATCACTGAAGGTGATAAATACACCCCCACCACACAAACATAAGATCAAGGGCAATAACTCATGGTATTTAGCGAGCCGCGCCAATATTGTGTCATTTACAGTTCATGTTTATCAGAACAGAACAGAACAGAACATATTCTTTATTTATGACTTAAACAAATGTTTCTCGTCATATAAATACATATTACATTTGTTAATATGTGACAGGTCAATGCAATTTTTACATTAAACAAAGAAAGAGTACAAACACACAATCATACATACTATACACTCATACAACTCACCCATTCACTCTGACGCACAAAATGTCTTACACATTCACTCTGGATCACGTATTTACCCTGTTATAATGATTTAACTATAGCCCTGTCCGATAAGGTCTTATCTCCCCCTGATATTTACTTCCCTTCACGCTACTCTTGACTGATAAAAGATAAGAATCTCGATCTCTAAGAATTTTCTTACTTCCGGAGGGGTTTCCGATAATGCACATCGAAACACCAAAAAAGCGTCATTATTGCACTGTTTGTTCAAATTACCGAGGGAAAAACGAAAATGGTCGTTCGGTTACATTGCATAGGTTCCCCATGAACGATAAAGTCAGAACAGCTTGGATACGAAGACTTAAATTGATAAAGAAAGGCTACAAATACAATGTCACTCAACGCCTTTGCTCGGAGCACTTTGTTGGTGGCCTGTTTGAGCGAAATGCGGTGCCGTCGGTGTTTGGTGAAAAAATCTTCCAAACCTACAAAGTATGAATCGTTTCTTATATTTAATCTTTTCTTTCTTTCTATTTATAAAAATATTAACGAACATATGCAGTTTTTTCCCCTGTAAAAGTCTTATCAGCATTATATATAGTGGTGGGTGGGGAATTTTAAATATCAGTAAACAGTATACCATTTTAATTGTTTATTATATATGAATTGCTTTTTATTTCAAATGTAGATATTATTATATTTATTTTTCTACCCTTATTACTATCTAAAACACTGCAAGGGAAATGTATGGTAGGAAGATTGGCAAAGGAGGAAAGATGTACATTAGTTCAGACACACAAGAGATATTGTCTCACTTGCAATACATTTGATGGTTGATTAATTCCACAACCATATATTTACTTCAGGTAGACGATCTTGCACCTGTTGAAGAACCTGAACCAATGGAGACTTTAGCATGCCACGTTGATGATGCAGATGAGTACGCAACAGTGCAAGAAACGTTCAAGACAATATTCTCCCTAGAAGAATCTTCCGTGCACCTCCATGACTATTGTGGAATGGTGAAAGAAACTTCTGTTTCAAAGGCAGTCGATAAAGCAGAGCAGACAGATATTCCTTGTGCTAGTACCAATGAATTGTCCACACAAACTGACAAGCCTATGCTGAATGATTATTGTGAATCTGTTGATGCATGTACCCAGACTGAATTTGTGTTTGATAAAAATGAAACATATTACGCCACTCCACTGATAAGTAATACTAAAAAGCAAACTACAGATGCTGAAACTCAGTGTAATAGACCTGTCCTTACATATGAAGATGTTAAAAATGATCAACAATTTATGTTTTATACTGGGGTACCAAATAAAAAACTGTTTGAGACATTATTTAATGAGATGAGTGATGCAAAGGAGCAAACAACACGAAACGAACACAGCTCCGGTGGCGGTTCGGGTAGACCACGCAGTCTGCGACTGATAGACGAGTTTTTCCCTGTTCTTATGCGATTACGACTAGGTTTGTTGTTAGAAGACATAGCAGACAGATTTTTGCATTTCAAAATCTACGTGTGGTGTAATTTGTGATCGGTGGATTAAATATTTACACCTGAAACTTGCTTTTTTGACATTTTGGCAATCACGTGCTTTGGTAGATAAGTTTATGCCAAATAAGTTTAAGCGTAAGTATCCAAATTGTCGAGTAATTATAGACTGTACAGAACTGTTTACAGAAACACCTCAATCACTGAAAAATAAATCTTTGCTGTATTCAAGCTATAAATCGCATATGACATATAAAGCTCTTCTCGGAATAAGCCCCAGTGGAAATATATCATTTGTCTCCGATCTTTGGTCGGGGGCTATAAGTGACAAGCAAATCACAAAGAGATCTGGTATATTAGGTCTGTGTGAAGCTGGCGATGCTATCATGGCAGACAAGGGCTTCTTAATAAATGACTTAACAACACCACTTGGTATTCACTTGATAATACCACCATTTAAGACGAAGCGCTTTTCAAGGAGGGAAGTTGAGGAAACAAGACGTATCGCAAATCTACGTATAGATGTTGAACGTGCAATGGAAAGGGTCAAGAATTTCAGAATTTTACGTGGTGATATACCAATAACCTTGGCTCATTGCGTATCGAAACTGTGGAAAGTATGTGTAAATTTCTCGAATCTCCAACCTCCGCTTGTACAGGATGATATGCAAGATGACTGATATGTACATCACAATTGCCGTGCATATTTATTTTTAATTAACATGATTTACATGTGTAGAGGATCTTATATTCGTGTCTGTTTAATATTGAATTTATTAGACAAGTTCGATAAAATTATAATGATGTGAGGCTGTTCCGAGCATCATATATATTTTATCCAACGAGTTGAATAAAGTCAATATTAAACTGGAGTGAATTGTATTTATCACACACCACTCCAGCAAAGACTCACAAGGCACATTTATTATTGTAGCTGCTAGATAATGTTTGTATGAGGACATTGTATGTTGACTCGACAATTCTAATGCACACAGATGAACGGTATACTATTGGGTATAATAGACCTAACGATGGTTCACCTCCATTTGCATAATTATTACACTAGTGTAATATGATAATAAATATTACACTCCCACATATAATGTAGCCATTATATGCACACCAAGATGAACGGAATACTGTTGAGAATAATAAGACAGAATGATGGTTCGCCTTCATTTGCATATTTATTACACTCCCACACTGCAAGGTATGTGATAAATTGGGAGTATTATTTATATAATTTAGCCATTCTGATGCACACCGAGATGAACGAAATACTATTGGGTATAATAGACCTAACGATGGTTCACCTTCATTTGCATAATTATTACACTAGTGTAATAATATGATAATATATATTACACTCCCACATATAATTTAGCCATTCTATGCACACCAAGATGAACGGAATACTGTTGAGTATAATAGACAGAATGATGGTTCGCCTTCATTTGCATATTTATTACACTATTGTTATATTACACTCCCACACTGAAAGTCATTTGATAATTGGGAGTATTATATAATTTAGCCCTCTCTCTCTCTAGGGTGAATGCAAAGAGATTATTTAACTGCTGTATTTGATTTTAAGGAAATCCTTCACAAGATGAATTGATAAGATTCCCCATGATTAAACTGATGCAATCGAGTGAAAAATCAATACACCTACCATCATGTGAAAGATTCATTATAATTAAATGTAGCAGTTAAATAATATCTCTTACATTTTAAAGGGATATAAGGCAATCTTGACTTTTTTAAAACATTAATATATTTAAACCTATGGTAGAAATACCAAGCACAATTTATTACATGTACATGACATGTATTTAATGATACTGCATTAATAAATCAAGGTGTTAATTTATGATAAGATTGCTGTATGTCCCGTTAAAATTATTTTCTGGAATTTATAGTTGTGTAAATTAACTGTTGATGCAGGGATTGAATTGTAAAACAAAAATTAAATTTATATTTAAATTTTAATGCACATTGTAGACTAGCAATTACACCATTATGAATTGGAAACTGCAAAATAAATGTGTTAAACAATCTCACTTTATTCTTCTTTTATATAATAGTATGGACATGCTGTTTCAAATATATTTTCTCGAAAAGTGAGTCTATTCTCTGTAAATGTTTATGATTTGCTTTACGCTTTTAAGCATAATGCAGCGCCAGCTTTCATTCTGCAGCTAGTGTTAATGGAAAAGAGGTTTTCCTCGCTTCACTCTGCGAGAAAAGAGCTCTGGTAAAATAAAGTCTACATAAAATTTGTTAACAGAGATGAGACAGTGGTCCCATAATTGGGCATCAAAAACAATCCTTTCTTTGTGATAATCCTTTAAGGTCCACACAATAAAATCACACTGCTTTGTGTTTGTAAGTGCCATTTGTGCCTGCACCTGATAATAGTATGCATGATTTTTCTTCAGTTTCAACTGTCCAGTTTCATATTGACAATAAAACTGCGGGCCTTGGCGGCTTCCTCTAAAGTAGAAAATCTCCATTTATAAGGACATTTAATTTCAATCACACCTTCAACTTGACCGTCAATTTTCACTAGTCCATCCGGACTTGCTCCTAGGTGTGGGAACTCCTTGTGCACACATAATCCACACAATTGCACGCTTAAATTGGGGTAGTTTTTTCTCATAACTTTGCAGTATTTAAGTCTAGCTGCAGGCTCATGGTCACGTCCCCATTTAACGATTTTATTATCAAAAGGGCAATATCCTAGTACACTCTTTACGAGAGATGTAGCTTCGTTTGTTTGACGACGTTTACAAACAGCCCCAAAATTGGAAGCTGTTATTCTACCAAGTCTTGCATTACGCCACATTTTGTTATTTTTTTGGCCACGCGTGATTTTTTCTATTTGCTCACATTCATCTTGATTCAAACTCAATGTTTCATAATAGTTCTTGAAAAAGTGGACACATTTTTCGCTTCTCAAGTCACATGAGTCCGCAAAGTTAAAGTTAATTTTATGCAACGGTGGCAGTAACACTTTTGGATTTATTCTTGGAACTGAATCTTCTCGTGTGAGTAGCCAAGCGGCAT
Source organism: Cyrtodaria siliqua (assembly GCA_037043455.1). Classification (NCBI taxonomy): domain Eukaryota; kingdom Metazoa; phylum Mollusca; class Bivalvia; order Adapedonta; family Hiatellidae; genus Cyrtodaria; species Cyrtodaria siliqua. The sequence goes on from JAWPHD010008431.1 coordinate 43,768, forward strand.
GAGGTGCACACATCCTTAGTTTGTCAGCAAAAGACTTCAAATTGACTGGAGTAACCTGCGGCTTTTTAACAACATCTTCACGTTTGTTTTTCTCTTCGATTTTTGGGGAGTCGGCTTCAATATCTATCCACTTGTGTTTTTTAAATGAAATGTTCTGTGCCTTTTGGGGACTAAGCTTTCGCTTCCTAGGCTGGTTCCATTTGCATTCTTTCGATGTTGATGCATCAAGTCCATCTCTCTTACTGTCTGAAATGTCCACCAAGCCGTGCAGAAATGCCGCAACGTGGTTACAAGATTCCCCTTCTCTGAAATGAGAAAAATCATTCAACTGTTTTTATTTAAGAAAAAAAGATAACCAATCGCCTTAAACTCAAAAACATTGACAACATATAACTTCAAAATAAGTTAATGTTCAAATTAAATTGGAAATATAATATTCAAAATCCTAATAAACAGTAAAATGTACGAGAGAAGAATGAAAATGTGCAATGTAACACCTCATTTATGACATGTGATTCTCAAAACTGAGGCGACTTACTCTGCAGAATACCTAAGTTTATTTATTGTCGAATATAAAACATAAGCAAGTACATGTATAGCTTTGACCGACTTTAGGGTCAAAGCACAAGTGGCCCAGTCGATAAATATATATACACAACAAGTATGGGGTTTAACGTCGCTTTTAACAACAACAATATTTTTGTCATGTAACGACTGTGTTCAATTTACATAAACATGACACCCCACCCAGTCACATTACACGGACACCAATCGAGGGAGCTACTCATACAATGTGTGTGCTCTACCACCATACAACAACCCTACATCATTTATAAACATATATTTATCAATATATTGAATAATTTCAAAACCATGAGATAGTTCTGGGGAGAAAGAGATACATTTAATTTACGTACCCAGCGCGACGTGTCCAGTTACTTTTGCCATACATATCCATACAGTATAGTCTGGTTTCTGTGTCACTGTCTGTGTTGGTAGGGATGGGATGACCTTTGCTTTTACATAGCAATGTGAATTGTCTTGTGAAATGTCGTGGTAATAAACAGAATGCACATGTCCGTCTTCATAGAACACCTTCGCCTTCAACTGTCGTTTAGCATTATTTGGTCCCAAGTCGAGCGTTCTCCGTTTGCTCAAAACCATATAATTGTAAAGCTCGCTGTTATTAAACATAGGAATATGTCCAGTATCAGCACTCCAACCATCTTTTAAACGTATAGGATCTGGAAGAACCTCCCCGAGCGGTGAAATAAACCTTTCCAATCGCCTTTGATTTGCGTTATTTTCGTCCTCTAAACGCAACTCGTCTAAAGGTCTTTTCTCCAAAGAATTTGCACCTTTCGCTCGCTTCACCAGCTCGGCCTTTTTCCCCGATACGTACTCTCCATGGTTGCGTAGGTAACTTTTTAATTCATTCACAGTTAAACTGTCAAATTTAAGATTATTATCACTACGTTCCGATGAATGATTTTCGTTGTTCGACGCCATGATAGATAAATAATACCCTCCGGAAGTAGAATTAATTTTAGCTTCTCAAGGGAAGTAATTACGCCACGGGCAGATAAGACCTTATCGGACAGGGCTATTCCTATTACATATTTTCATGTTACTATTTTAAGTTTTAATAGTTTACATGTCATGTCCATTGAGGATGAACATACATTTTTTACTCATTATACATTGCAGTATTGCGAATAATAAATGCTTCCCTAACAAACCGAGATAATCTAAAAAGCTCTTGCTGGCTTGAAGATTGCATCAGCTAAATAAATTTAAAAACACTTGGATGTCTGTAATAATATTGTTTATCATATAGTTTACGTAATTGTTCGTACAAAGGAAATAAAATGATATTCATCTTCTAAGTCTGTACTATTACACAATGTACAATATCTTTGATTTCTATCAGTTCTATTTTGTGAATATCTGCCAGTTTCAATTCTAAGTCTGTGGGAGGATAATCTTATCCTCGACATGGCAGTTCTTAATTTCAACGGCAATATATCTAGATACACTTCATATGAGAATGAGGTTTTAAAATGTCTATACAAACATCAAACTCGTTTATCTAGTCGGTTTTTTGTTGTTGTTGTTGCAGCTAAGGTAGCCGATCAGGTTGCCGAAGTAGGAGGGTACAGTGAGTGGTAGATTTTCTTTACCCTCGCCCTATGGCACTAGGCCTTTTGGCGAGCTTTTCGTCAGATGATTATGCAGTAGAGTCCGGGAAGGGTTGGAGTATCTCGTCCAAAGTCGATTAGTTGATGGCAGCAGTAGATTAGAGATGGTGGCACATCAGTGTAGAAACCCCTCTAAGTCTGTAGAAGATTATTATTCCAAGTAGATTTCTAAGTCCAATTGAAGATTTTGACCAATCGGATTGCCTGCAGAATTGTGACTAGGTCAATCCGATTGTCGGCTCGAAAGTAGATTAGGAAAGTCCCAGCCAATCAGGAAATTGCAGAAGTATCGCAATCAAGTAGGTCAATCCGATCGTCCGTGTTGGCGCCAAATGTGTCGCAAGTAGGTCGATCCGGCTGCATGAGCTGCCCGAGTTCTGTTGGTGAAAACTTCTCCGTTTCACGCGCTGATCCTGAAGCCGTTATGCAATACAGGATCAGTGAGTATCTCGCAGGGTTTCGCCAACATCGGTATCCATGGTGGGTTAGGGTGAGTCTAGTTGTGGTCCATCGTAGATGCCTCATGTCGTCTAATGCGGGGACTTGCAGTGACATGGGGTAGCTCGCTGGTACAACGTCAGATTTCCAGTAGAAGCTTTAATCGTCCATCTTTAGGGCCACGTAAAAACAGGATAAAAACATATGTACAACATGTTTAAGGCGATGTCCAAGCCTCCAAGTGGCTCTACACTGTATATAGCGCTATACAGTGCAGGCGGATGATCCCAGACAGCAGAACGCCTTGCGGAGTCACTTTGTCCCAGACTTCAAACGCAAGACGTCCTGCCTGTTCGATGGTCTGAACTGGAATGAGGAGGGTACATCACCCGCTTACCGGCTATAAAGGAAAGCCCTGCACCTATAGACCGAAATGTTCGTGAAGGGGAGGTAACTCATACAGAAGCGAAATATACCTATTGTTTTTACAAAAAAAAATTAGTTTTTTCTGGTCGACCATTCAGTTCATATAACTGATTAAAGTAAAAAAAATATATATCACAATATACATTTTAAAAGGTGTCATGAAACATTTAAGTATAATAAACAGAAATGAAAAACAGAATAAAAGCTGAGAAAAAAATCTTCAATGAATTTGATCTGAAATGCCGTGAAAGTCAATTTTTAAAGCGATTTCCAGTAACCGCACCCATCGAAATAGCATAACAACCAGGTACAACAAGTTTTAATTCCGTCATTGTGGACATAATGGGTGTGTATTACTGTTATAAAACAATATAAAATCCATATTAACTATTATTATGATGTATTGACACGCCGCGGTGGCAAACAGTTATTTATCCATGTCGTAGAAAATGCATTGAGGTATACAGGTTTTACGACGGGCACAACCATCTTGGATTTTCGTTCTAGATTTGACAGTGGCTATCCTTATAATTATTCTTTATCATTCCGCATACTTTCGAAGTGAAAAAAATATTAATAAATCAAATAATCATATAAAACCGAATACTGAATGATTTGAAAAAACAACCTATAAGTCAAAATGTTGAGCAAAGAATATCCTAATAATTTCAGAAACGTATAAACATATACAAGATTGATGTTCGACATCGTGAGATTCACTCACACACACACACATACGCACGCACGCAAACAGAGACGCACACACACACCTCCCCGACCCAAAACTGCTTATTGCAACTAAGGAACAATTTTCCTATGATTGAAAAGAACTGATATAAAACAAATTCTTACCGACCTATTTGCATTTTATTGATTTATTGATTTATTAATTTTTAAAAAAAAAAGGAAAGTAATATGTTTTCTCTTGCACCGGGAATCGAACCCTTGATATCGTGCATTGAAATCAAAACGTGCTTTAGGGCAGTTATACTAACCTCTGGACCACGACGGAATGTTATATTAGTATGTCAAATTTATGTGATTATATTATATTCAGTCAGTCAGTCAGTCAACGCCAGCAGCTGATTGGTTGTCTTTTACAAACGCTGCTTTATGCCGATAATCATTATGTATTGCGGAAAATCAGCATAGAAATAACCGCGACTTTACTACAGTCTTGATCATCTTCGACGCTTGATTGTAAATATAAACGTTTGTCTTAAAAACAAGCAAGAGTCATCAGATGATCTAGACCAGTAATGTACAACACTATCTCAAACTTGTCACTAGATGGGCTCAACTATAATGGGGTGTTGCCATTTTGAAAATGACGATAATAGCAATAAATGGGAAAAAATATGTTCGTAGCAAGAAAAAAAAGGGTTTGGAATTGTGCGTTGAGGTTAACATTTTTGGAAACAATGTTCTTTCTTAATAGAACTCACTAAACTCACTAATAGTACTAAAAACATGTTGAATATATGATTTGTTTAGCGAGTACAAATGATTTGAAAAGGACTGTTATTAGAGACCTTGTCTCGGTCTGTTACACAGTTGGGCTGGGGTAGAATTAGTCCTATATAACTCCCGCAATCCGGAAGAATAGACACGTTCTCACTTACAAGTCGAGCTCCCAGTGGGATTTGAACCAGTACCGGTGAGAGGCGAGAAGATTTTCAAATGCAGTATTTTTACCATCCCGGCCACGGATGCTCTCTTCATAAGTTTGGGCAAAACACACTAATGCCTGAAGTGTCAGGAGAAAACAAGGAGGCAGGCATGGAAACTGAATAGGACATATGTATAAAACCATTAACAATTAAAATTATTGAGATTCAAGGTACGAGGGTGAACTTTTTATTGATTTAACCATTTTCAAATATTTTTTGAAATTCTCCTAGAAAAACAACAACATTGTAACATACATACGTCTACAATAACAAACTTTTTTAAATCATGGAAAGATTCATCAAGAACTGATCAAAGAAATATTTTAGTCTCAAACAATTCCTCAGCTTGTTGAAGTGAACACATTGTTCATCTGTTGTCAACAGAATACCAGTGATCCAGAGAAGCTTTCAGCACAATGCGTGTTGTAAAAATGTACAAATACATATTCTTAAAAACAAGTTTTGGACAAAGCACAAATGTAAAAGGTTTGCTCTTTATCATAAAAAATATTTAGTATTTCCTGTACCCCTTACATATACATTCAACATTGCTTCTGTCTTTTTTAAATGGCAATGATTTGTCTCAAACAGCCGACAAAAAAACAACATTTCTTTTTTCTTGCAAACATCTAGTAATTGTTGGAGGGAATTGAAGGTCATTCAGTACCTCAAACTTCAATATTAAAGCATCTAATGAGTACGATTGGGCGCACATGATTTACTCGGGAACGATTCTGTATATGTATCGGCAATCTTTTAATGCATATTTGTACATATTAATTTTATTTTAATGCGTTTTTGGTGAAAAAAATATACGTAATTACGCAGACGCGTCTTATCTGGACCATCGGAATACATGTTAGTGTTTTAAACAACTAGACAACATCTAATATTCAATATTATGCCTGTAGCTTTTTAATTGATTGGGCAAAATACAGTGGCATAGACCAATTCCCTTTTGATATATTTAGGGCTGTCATCGATAGAAATGATAACAATGTATCATCAATTCTTTTCAGACGATCTATATAGCCATACATATTTTCAGAAATCGATTCAAACAAGGGAAAAAAACACTAAAATATATAGACGCCGTTTTGTTTTTAGGTTTCCACGCAAAAAACGTTCATTAATTTTAAACGGAATACTGATACTCTATGAAATAGTTTTGGCTAAGACATGTAGGACAGGCATGTATTTTATCCGTCGTCTTTTAAATTTCTTTTCTGTTGTATTTTTAATGTACTTATCTCGAAATGTGTTTTTTTTAAAAGAAAACTCACTTCTAACTTGAATTGAAACAGTAATTGCTTTGCTGACACGAATATAAATTTATGTAAAAAAGGATAATTTATTTTATTTTGACCGAAAAATTATAAATGCCTAGTGTTAGGTAGAAAAGATCAAGCAGATTACCATATATGCTTTAAAGAGTATATTTGAAATGTTACAACACCTCATTTAAAAGCTAAATATATATTTATACATGTGTTAACATTTAAAAAAATGCTTAAAATGCTTGAGAAATTCAAGTACAGCCGTTACCATCTCAGTCTATCTATCAATATAATGTCGATATTTTTCCTTTGATATGTCGATATGGTCGATACGCTTCAAACCCTATCAATGACAGCCCTAGATATATTTCATATTTCATATATTATTTACTATGAAACAATATAATAATAACATAATAAGGCTTGTTCTGAAGCAAAATCTGACAGTTAATATTATATATGACTTTCCTGCTGAGCTCTGGCATATGACAGTGTTGTAATGAGGTAATTATTACACACATAAATCTACAGTATTACTGACCACTGCAATGACAAGCCGGCCATTTTATACATACTATTTATCATGTCCAGCAGCTGAAAGTTAACTATGTTAATGCTGTTAAACAGTGTACATGTCATGTTAGTATATGACTTGTTTCAGCCTAGTGTTGTGAATAAAAAACATACAGTGTTATGTTAGTTTAACCTTATTTATTTTTTGCATCGATTGTAACGAAAGCTCTATGAACTTATTTGATTCGCTCTCGATGTCTTCCTGGGTAGAACCAGTACTGAGCAAATGCAGATAAAGTGTCTTGCTCAGGGACACAACGCATATGGCAATGGCGGGGATCGAACCCACGACTTTTCGATCATGGGTCCAATGCTTTACCACTAGACCACAACGCTCCACTTGTGTTATGTTGAACCCTTGATATAGAATACAAACATGAACAATAGCAGTGTGTGTGTGTGTGTGTGTGTGTGTGTGTGTGTGTGTGTGTTTTGTTTTGTTTTTGGCTGTTTTTATAGTCGTTATTGGGGTTAAGTGGTAAATTCTTAAAATTACAATTTGCCTTTGAAAAATAGATGTCGCGAAAACCGGTTGCTCTGTGCATTACTTCCATTTTAGAATGGTTTAACCTTTATCCAATTTTATCAATTATTTCAGTCCGCCAAATGCTTTCATTTGGATTTTCCTGGCGAAGATTATATGACTCTGTTTCCTCATCATAATTTTACTAAAATTTAAAACGTCAACTGTAGTCATTCATTGTGGTGAAAAGCTCAGTTTTAAAATTGATAGGCCCTTCATACATTAGATCTACAATTTGTGAATTAGATTTACATTAGCCCCTCAATTTATTGATCCCGTATCATTCTGACTTAAAATCTGCTTACATTTAACGGGGTTCTTATTATAAGAACCCTGCATGCAATAAAATAATATGTTAACATTGAAAACACCTTTTGAAGTTTACAATTGTTCTTCATTACTCTACCTTTACTTCATACAAAAAATATTGGTACAATATAACCAGAGACGTAATAAACCACTGATGTATTAAAAAAATATTAATAAGTAAAAACAATAAGATTTTAATGATTCAAATAATGAGTTATACAGATTTATGTTATGCACGGGATGCCATGAGCTTTACAAAAAAAGAAAAGAAAAAAAAGCAGACTACCAAGGGACTTGCGGCGATCTGATAGTTTCATGGGTGAGTTTAGTTGCATATGCACTAAACTAGGCCACATGCGCCTGTAGTTCTCAGAATCAGATAGTATGCGGCTTAATTTAAAGGGACACATGGCAATCTTGAGTTTTATTCAAACATTAAAATTTGCTCCTCAATTTAGTTATCTTGCGTCATTTTGACTTTAAAACTGCTTGCATATGATTAAATAAAAAATTGAGATTTCAATTTTCTTCACTATCTGGCCAAATTTTTAAATATATTATTGATGCACTATTATAAAAAGTTAGTAATATGTAAATAAAATTTGCTTTGAACTATTCTAACAATTACTATTAATGATTAAACAAATGCAAGTGAAGAGAAAAACTAACGAGACGCCGTGAGTTTTTAAAAAATCAAGATTGCCGTGTGTCCCTTTAATGCATGTGCACGTTTCATATGAAATTGAGCACATTTGTTTTGGATTGACACCAGTTTCTCTTGCGTGGTATGCGTGGTCCAGTAGTGGAGTGCGTGGTCCAGTGGTAGAGGCCGAACTCAGAATCGAGAGGTTGTGGGTTCAATCCTCGACGCGGCCACGTTATTTATCCTTGAGCAAGATAATTAATCCACATTGCTTAGTACTGGTTCTACCCAGGAAGCTATCGAGATTGATTAATCTAAGTTGCAATAACTTGTTTCTTAATCGATGTAAAATAAATATGTTTAAACTAATTTCTCTTGCAGATCTCTTCCCCACGATCAAATATAGTATCGATCATCTGCGACGCTTGCTTGTTTTCAAGACAAACGTCTAGAATAGTTAATCTAAAAAAGTTTCAAGTTGCCGAGATGTTGGTATCGTTTCTGATTGGCGGATACAGACGCACCTGCTATCGAAGATATACAGAATGTCAGAAAGACAATAAATTAATCGATAAACATAGGGAAACTTCATCATTATATCGACGAAATAAACTTGGCCGATAGTCAAATATACTTTAATAAAATAACACGGACACGTGCTTCCAGTTTCAATTTGTTTCTGCACAAACGGTCAAGACGTTTGTATTTGCAACCAAGCTTCGACGATGATCAAGACTGTACCAAATAACGATTGGTTTACTATCAACTTCAAGCTCGTGAAACTTGGCTGGAAACCCGTATATAAGACAGTTTTAGAGTGCACCTATACTGTATAGCAAAAATAGAAATGTCCCTCTTTAAAGCTGTGATTTGCATAGGGTTGACTTTGTTACACTTTGTACACCAATCTAGATGCAATTTCATAATTTTATACTTATCACTCAATCATTCGGATCAATATTAATAATCATCAAAAACCAAAGTTTGTCTGTTGCTGCTAAAACATGTTTTATTCAAATTGCGAAATCACTATATTTTTATTATAAAGGGGGGTAATCTGAAATTATTCGTTCTTGAAAGCTGTGCGCCAAAATGAGTGAAAAGATCAGCGTCTTTTCTCTGTTTTTGTGGTGATGAGGTTATTCTCTGTTTATTTCAATATAACAAAACTGTGGTTACTCAAAGTTTTAACCACAAGACCCGGAAATGCAGTTTAAACCAAATCAAGGGGAATAAGTTTGCCCACAAGTTTGATTCAAAGAAAATTGTTTTCATGACAGAGCTGGCCTTTAACAAAGGTATTGGCATATACGATTAAATAAAATATAATTCCACTGTGTCTAAATCTATGGGTAAAGTTGGGGACGTTTCTATTTTTGCTCAGTATATATTTCATTTCTTTACCTGCGATTGACAAAGTAACATCAAAAATACACACGCATTCACTGCATAGTCTATGCGAGTTTCGAACCCATGACTTTCGGATCGACAATCACTGCGCTGTTTTATTAGGCTAATCCAATCAGTTGATCATTAGCGTTGTTTTGTATCGATATACTGTTAGCATTGTAGACGTTATTATTTGTTCGCTTTGTGCGTGTGTGATTCAATGGGTTTCTAAGTGCATACGTGCACGAAAGACCTTCGGGAATAAAACACGCCCCAGAGAATATGGATTAACACATTCCAGTGTTAGAATAGTATATGCTGAAAATCAGTATACTGTGTATGTTTGAAATAACATTGAGAAATAACCCACAATCCATTATTAAACAATAGAGAGTTAAAATGAAAAGTAGTAATTCGATTGTCTCTTTGGCCTAATGGCTATAGAAACGGATTGTTAGTCCTGAGGTCTCGAGTTCGAATCCTTTGGTGAGCAAAATATTTTTTCAATGATTATGACAGAGATAGTTTTGATATCGGTGTTGCTGCAACGAACAACTGATTAAAAATGATGTCCGGTACAGGTTTCTCTCCTTATATACGGGTTTACGGCCATGCTTCATACGCTTGAATTTTGTAGTAACCCAAGCTTAAAACCCCTCCAATTTGCATTAGGTATACGTCCACATGCCTTATATCAGTATATAGGGCTATACTTTAAAACAAACCGCTGTATCTTATGGCGCAAAAGCACCTTATATATAGTAACGGAGGTACTCGAATGACAAAAACACATTATATAATGATGGAGGTACTCTATGTCAGGGCAAAACACATATAATAATGAAGGAACTCTATATACGGGCACTCTATATAATAATGGAAATACTCTATAAAAGGACAAAACCCATTATATAATAATGGAGATGCTCTATGTGAGGACAAAACACATTATATAATAATGGAGGTACTCTATATACGGACAAAACACATTAAAACAATGGAAGTGCTCTATATGAGGACAAAACACATTATATAATACTTTAGGTGCTCTATATCAGTTCAAAACACATTATATAATAATGGAGGTACTCTAAATGATAACACAACACATAATATAATAATGGAGGTACACTATATCAGGACAAAACACATTATATAATAATGGAGGTACTCTATATGATAACACAACACATAATATAATAATGGAGGTTCTCTATATGAGGACGAAACACATTATATACTAATGGAGGTAATATATATACGCACAAAACACATTATATAATAATGAAAGTACTCTATATAAGGACAAACACATTTTACATTAATGGAGGTACTCTATATAAGGACGAAACACATTATATATTAATGGAGGTACTCAATATGAGGACAAAACTCATTGAAGACGATTGGAGGTACTCTATAAAAGGACAAAACACACTGTATAATAATGGAAGTACTCTATATACGGACAACCCATATTATACAAGGTACACTATATACGGACAAAACACATTATATAATAATGGAGGTACGTTATATACGGACAAAACACATTATATACTAATGAAGGTACGCTATATAAGGACAAAACACATTATATAATAATGGAGGTACTCTATATACGGACAACACATATTATACAAGGTACACTATATACGGGCAAAACACATTATATAATAATGGAGGTACGCTATATACGGACAAAACACATTATATAATAATATACGGAAAACACACACTATATAACAATGGAGGTATTCTATATGAGGACAAAACACACTGTGTAATAATGGAGGTACCCTATATAAGGACAAAACTCATATATAATAATGGAGGTACTCTATAAAAGGACAAACACATTGTACATTAATGGAGGTACTCTATATGAGAACGAAACACATTATATTATTTTGGAGGTACGCTATATACGGACAAAAGACATTATATACTAATAAGGCTATATACGGACAAAACACATTATATTATAATAGAGGTACTCTATTATGGACAACACATTGTATAATAATTGAGGTACTCTATATACGGACAAACACATTATTTAATAATAGAAGTACTCAATATAAGGAAAACACACACTATATAACAATGGAGGTATTCTATATGAGGACAAAACACACTGTTTAATAATGGAGGTACTCTAGATAAGGACAAAACTCATATATAAAAATGGAGGTACTCTATAAAAGGACAAATACATTATACATTGTACATTAATGGAGGTTCTCTATATGAGGACGAAACACATTATAATATAATAGATGTACTCTGTATGAGGCCAAAACACATTATATACTAATAGAGGTACTCTACGAGAGGCGCCCCACTTATATTTGAACACTATAGATATCATGACTGTCACGAAACTGCACGAGATTTTCGAAATGTTTGCATTGCATGGGCTAGTATATTACCAATACTGTAATATACATGTATTTCGGTCACTTTATATCAAGATGGTACGCCGTAAAATATGTGATAAAGTAGAGGGTATAGTTCTTGGGCTTTTGAGGACTAAACATTCCTACAGAAGTATTCAAAAGGCATTAAAATCTATGGGACATACGATTTCTTTGGGCTCTATAAAGAATATTCGTGATAATGTTGGATTACAACGCAAAATGTCCAATTCTGGTGAACCTGTGCCAAAGTTTAGAAACATCCTACAGTTGCCACCCCTGACGTCGTTCGAAAAATCGCACGCATGATTTCGAAATTCAATCCACCAACACATAGAGAGATGGCATCTAAGTTAGGCATCTCTAAGGGAACTGTTTTTCGCATTATTACCAAAACATTGGAAGCCAGACTGCGAAAAAAGTGCAAAGTACACCAGCTGAACATGGCACAGAATAAGAAAAGACGCGCCAGATCTTGGAAGCTGTATCTGAAGTTACGTGCAGGAAGATGGAAGAACTTTGTCACCTCTGACGAGGCAATGTTTAACTTAGGTGGTAGCTATGGTCGCAGACGGGTTTGTTACATCAGAAAAGGTGAACAATGCAGTGACAAGTTGAAGTTTGTTAAGCGTGATGCGTTTGCCCGCGGTTTCATGGCTTGGGCTGGAGTGTCGTCCAGAGGCAAAACTGAAATTCGAATTATCGAGAAAGGCACAAAAGTTAATAGTAAGTACTATATTAACAACGTCCTGAAGCCATTTCTGAACAAAGATGTTCCAAGACTTTTTCCAGAAGGTTCAAATGCTATGGTTTTCCATCAGGACAGTGCGTCCAACCATACCTCTAAACAGACCCTGCAATTCTTGAAGGACAGAAAGGTGAACTTCATTACACCTGAAGAGTGGATGCCTAAGTCCCCTGATGCCGCCCCGATGGATTTTGGTATTTGGGGAATCTTGAAACGTCGCCTACAGAAGCGAACAATAAACTCCTTAAGGGGGCTTAATATCGCATTAAAGAAGGAATGGCGAAATCTTGACCAACAAACTATAAATAAGACTTTGCAATCATGGACAAAACGTTGTAGACTCATATACAATTGTCATGGATCACATATACAGTAAAATGATATTACGGGGTCAGTTTACAGCGTTTTTATTGTGTTCAAATATAAGTGGGGCACCTCTCGTATATACGGAAAAAAATATTATATAATAATGGAAGTACTCTATATAAGGACAAAGCACATTATATAATAATGGAGGTACTCTATATGAGGACGAAACACATTATATAATAATGGAGGTACTCTATATGAGGACAAAACTCATTGAAGACGAATGGAGGTACTCTATAAAAGGACAAAACACACTGTATAATAATGGAAGAACGCTATATAAGGACAAAACACATTATATAATAATGGAGGTACTCTATATACGGACAACACATATTATACAAGGTACACTATATACGGACAAAACACATTATATAATAATGGAGGTACTCTATATACGAAAAACACACACTATATAACAATGGAGGTATTCTATATGAGGACAAAACACACTGTGTAATAATGGAGGTACCCTATATAAGGACAAAACTCATATATAATAATGGAGGTACTCTATCAAAGGACAAACACATTGTACATTAATGGAGGTACTCTATATGAGAACGAAACACATTATATTATAATGGATGTACTCTGTATGAGGCCAAAACAAATTATATACTAATAAGGCTATATACGGACAAAATATATTATATTATAATAGAGGTACTCTATATACGGACAACACATTGTATAATAATGGAGGTACTCTATATACGGACAAACACATTATATAATAATAGAAGTACTCAATATAAGGAAAACACACACTATGTAACAATGGAGGTATTCTATATGAGGACAAAACACACTATTTAATAATGGAGGTACTCTATATAAGGACAAAACTCATATATAAAAATGGAGGTACTCTATAAAAGGACAAATAAATTATACATTGTACATTAATGGAGGTTCTCTATATGAGGACGAAACACATTATAAGGCCAAAACACATAATATACTAATATAGGTACTCTATATACGGAAAAAAACATTATATAATAATGGAGTTACTCTATATGAGGACAAAACACATTGAAGACGAATGGAGGTACTCTATAAAAGGACAAAACACATTGTAAATTAATGGATGTACTCTATATACGGACAAAACACATTATATAATAATGGAAGTTCTCTATATACGGACAAAACACATTATATAATAATGAAGGTACGCTATATACGAACAAAACACATTATATAATAATGGAGGTACTCTATAAAAGGACAAAACACATTATATAATAATGAAGGTACGCTATATACGAACAAAACACATTATATAATAATGGAGGTACTCTATAAAAGGACAAAACTCATTATATAATAATGGAGATACGCTATATACGGACAAAACACATTATATAATAATGGAGGTACGCTATATACAGACAAAACACATTGTATAATCATGGAGGTACTCTATATACGGACAAACACATTTTATAGTAATAGAAGTACTCAGTATAAGGAAAACACACATTATATACAAATGGAGGTATTCTATATGAGGACAAACACATTGTATACTATTTGAGGTACTCTATAAAAGGACAAAAAACATTATATAATAATGGAGGTACTCTATATAAGGACAAACACATTGTATACTATTGGAGGTACTCTATATAAGGACAAAACACATTGTATAATAATGGAGGTACTCTATATAAGGACAAACACATTGTATACTATTGGAGGTACTCTATATAAGGACAAAACACATTGTATAATAATGGAGGTACTCTAATACGGACAAAACACATTGTATAATACTGCATGTACTTTATATAAGGACAAAACACATTGTATACTAATGGAGGTACTCTATTTAAGGACAAAACACTTTGTATAATAATGGAGGTACTCTATATACGGACTAAACACGTTATATAATAATGGAGGTACTCTATATATATAAGGACAAACACATTGTATACTAATGGAGGTACTCTATATAAGGACAAACACATTATATAATAATGGAGGTACTATACATAAGGACAAACACATTGTACAATAATGGAGGTACTTCATATACGGACAAAACACATTCTATAATAATGGTGGTACTATATATAAGGACACAACACATTATTTAATAATGGTGGTACTCTATATAAGGACAAAACACATTTTATAATAATGGAGGTGCGGTAGATACTGACAAAACACATTGTATAATAATGGAGGTACTTTATATACTGGAAAAAAACACATTATATAATAATGGAGGTATTTTATATACGGACAAAACACATTTTATAATAATGAAAGTACGCTATATACTGACAAACACATTGTATAATAATGGAGGTACGCTATATACGGACAAAACCCATTGTATAATAATGGACGTACTTTATATACGGACAAAACACATTTTATAATAATGGAGGTACGGTATATACCGACAAAACACATTGTATAATAATAGAGGTACTTTATATACTGGCAAAACACATTATATAATATTGGCAGCACTCTGTATAAGGACAAAAGACATTATATAATAATTGAGGTACTCTATATGAGGACATAAAACATAATATAATAATGAAGGTTCTCTATATACGAACAAAACACTTTATATATTAATGGAGGTACGCTGTATACTGACAAAAAAACATTATATAATAATAGAGGTACTCTATATCAGGGCAAAACACATTAAATAATAATGGAGGTGCTCTATATGAGGACAGAAAACATAATATAATAATGGATGTGCCTCTATATGAGGATAAAGCACATTATATAATAATAATAATATAGGTACTTTATATCAGGACAAAACACATTATATAATAATGGAGGTGCACTATATGAGGATAAAACACATCATATAATAATGGAGGTGCTCTATATGAGGACTAAACACATTATATAATAATGGAGGTGCTCTATATGAGGACTAAACACATTATATAATAATGGAGGTACTCTATATGAGGACAAAACACATTATATAATAATGGAACTTCTATATAAGGACAAAGTACATTACATAATAATGGAGGTACACTATATGAGGATAAAACACATCATATAATAATGGAGGTGCTCTATATGAGGACTAAACACATTATATAATAATGGAACTTCTATATAAGGACAAAGTACATTATATAATAATGGAGGTACACTATATGAGGATAAAACACATCATATAATAATGGAGGTGCTCTATATGAGGACTAAACACATTATATAATAATGGAGGTACTCTATATGAGGACAAAACACATTATATAATAATGGAACTTCTATATAAGGACAAAGTACATTACATAATAATGGAGTTGCTCTATATACTGACAAAACACATTAATAATAAAATAATGGAGGTACCCTATATAAGGTCAAAACACATTGTATAATATGGGAGGTACTCTATATACGGACAAAACACATTAATAATAAAATAATGGAGGTACTTTATATGAGGACGAAACACATTATTTAATAATGGAAGAACTCTATATAAGGACAATATACATTTAAATAATAAAATAATGGAGTTACTCTGTATGAGGACAAAACACATTGTATAATAATAGAGGTACTCTATATAAGGACAAAACACATTATATAATATGGGAGGTACTCTATATACGGACAAAACACATTGTATACCAATGGAGGCACTCCATATAAGGACAAAACACAGTATATAATAATGGCGGTACTCTGTATAAGGACAAAACACATTATGTAATGACGAATGTACTCTATATAATGACAGTACACATTATATAATAATGGATGTTCTCTATATAAAGACATAACACATCATATAATAATGTAGGTAGTACTCTATATAAGGACAAAGACAAAAGCACGTCATATAATACTTTAAACATACATAGTTCCATACAATCAGATTGTCATTTTATTTGTCAAGTAAAAAGGTCACAAACGAGAAAGTTCGCAACAAGATTACGCCGTCAAGCGTTGACATGCCATAGTCAATCTGAACGTCAGCTATCAGCAACCGAGACTTCGTGTAGTCGGTCCATGTCGTCTGTTATTACTGAATCTCGTTGATTAAATGTATAAATGCTACAGTAATTCTTAAAAAAAATAATATATATATACAACGTGAAATAAAGAGTGCAATAACTTGTCTTATGTGGAGTTAATCTCGGATTTAGGATTGTAACATTAACATCATAGCTGGAAAATGATACACTTGTTCTTGAAAGGTAAGCTTGATGCAGTTTCATCTGTAATAACCATGATAACATACATTACAGTGCAAATACATATAGTATATGTTGCACTTAAAGATATTGTTTTTTGTACGATAGTATACATGTTTACACTTTATTTATGTATACACTATATTTTTATTCGTGGAAACATTTAACCAAATTTAAACTTAAATTAAATAAGCTGTTTCTCGAATGTATTACATTTAATAACAATTATATATCATTGCATTTGCAAATACATACAGTGCAATTGCAAGTATATATATGTTGCACTGAAATATACTGTGTTATTCAATATTATACTTTCTTTTTACGCTTTTAGTATGTATAGGCTACACGCTATTCATTTTTCATGGAAAGTTATATACAAATTTAAACATAAATTAAATTTTGTGTTACTCGAATGAATTACATGTAATAACACTTATAT
Organism: Cyrtodaria siliqua; assembly: GCA_037043455.1. NCBI lineage: Eukaryota > Metazoa > Mollusca > Bivalvia > Adapedonta > Hiatellidae > Cyrtodaria > Cyrtodaria siliqua. Next base: position 61,398 of record JAWPHD010008431.1, read on the forward strand.
ATAAATTGCATTTGCAAATACATACAGTGCAATTGCATACATATATATACTGTGATGTTCAATTGCATACATATATATACCGTGATGTTCAATTGCATACATATATATACCGTGATGTTCAATTGCATACATATATATACTGTGATGTTCACTGAATAGAATACTGTCTTTTTACGCGTTTAGTATGTATACACTCTATTCATTTTTCAGGGAAAGTTATAACCAAATTTAAACTTAAATAACATTGGCTGTTACTCGAATGTATTATATGTAATAACAATTGTATATAAATTTCATTTGCAAATACATACAGTGCAATTGCAAATATATACGGGTCATTTTCAAAAAATGGAGAGATAGATGTCCGTGGCAATTTTCTCTTTTTACCTAGTTTACATTACGTCTTTTTCTTGTTTGATTTATATAGGGATATATAATTTACAAATTCAAAATAAAAATAACAATAGCAGTGCAGTTTAAGAATTGTGTATAGTACCGAACATGTCAAATCTACAGATTGTTCGTTGTCCCACGATGGTGATACACATTGCGTGCATTAATCTTTTACAAAAGAAGGTAGTTTTTTGTTGAAGTTTGTTTCAGGTTTACTCGATTAATGTGTTCAGTTGACATGTATATAATAAAACAATTGCCATCAGTAATTTTTTCATGAAAAGTTGCCATTTTATATCCTGTCCAACGGATCTGTGTCCGTGATGTTACTTTTATATAAACAATGAAATACGAGTAATCTCCCTTTAGTTATTCTGGCAAATAACGAATAACGAATCCTCCCACAGTTTTAACTTCCATCGTAAAGATGACAGAGTGTTTTTTGGATACATTTTTTTTTTGATGTATGTACAAAAGGTTGAGTGAACTCAGTCTTTACGTATTCGTTGGCCATGTCTTCGAAGTTACCAGTATTAAAGATGAATTCAATCTGATATTAAAAAAACATACTACTGTACAAACAATTGTCTTGTAAAGATAATGTCGTCTGCAAAAATAAGCAATGCCCCTGGAGGATTTGTTCATTTTTTTTGTTCATTTCTTAGAAAATGTCATTGATGTTACTGTCTTTGGTGTTACCAAAAATGTAGTAACATCATATACAACATTTTGTAACAGCAAATACATCGTATTGTTATTATTGGATTAAATTAAGTTTACAGAAGCATTATGCAATTAGCTGATAAAAATGTTTGTATTAAAACAGATGTGTCAATGTTACATTCATTCCAAAATGACGCCACTACACGTCTACCGTGATAACTGTGACGCACAACTCATAATATTTCTGGAGTGGTCATTGGTGTTTCAAAATACCTTATTTGTGATAAAGTGGTACACTTGGTATTGTCATATATTTTAGTTTGCCACTTCTATTTAAAATGTAATGGTTTGAGATAATTCAAATAGTATTTAGGGCAAGATAATGCTTAATCGTTTTATTTTGTTTAAGTTATTTAAAATTGTTATGGGAAAAAAGCAAATTTTGACATAATGTGTCACTTTTAACAATGATAAAGAGACAACTATTCCAATATTTAGTTTTTATGTAAACACAGATATATATGAGTCACATAAGTGTGATATTTTACTTTATACTTTAGTTTTCACCGTTTAATTTATCAAACAAGTTCGGTAACATCACAGACACATGGCAAGGGTTGTTGCTGTTTTACATAGTAATAAAACATTTATTTGAAAGCTCTTGTTTGCATCTTCTAGGTTTTGACTGTCCTCATCCTAGTTTATGCTGTTATTATAATAAAGTTTAGTTTGATGCATATATTTTGAAAATGACTCATTTGTTGCACTGAAATATACTGTGTTGTTCAATAGTATACTTCTTCTTACACATTTAGTATGTAAACACTCTATTCATTTTTCATGGAAAGTTATAACCAAATTTAAACAATTAAATTTGATGTTACTTCAATGCTCACTGCATCAACTACTAAAGTGTTACCTGTCGATAAATGCTCAATACTGCATCTACTACTAAAGTGTTACCTGTCGATAAATGCTCACTGCATCAACTACTAAAGTGTTACCTGTCGATAAATGCTCAATACTGCATCAACTACTAAAGTGTTACCTGTCGATAAATGCTCAATACTGCATCTACTACTAAAGTGTTACCTGTCGATAAATGCTCAATACTGCATCAACTACTAAAGTGTTACCTGTCGATAAATGCTCACTGCATCAACTACTAAAGTGTTACCTGTCGATAAATGATCAATGCTCACTGCATCAGCTACTAAAGTGTTACCTGTCGATAAATGATCAATGCTCACTGCATCAACTACTTAAGTGTTACCTGTCGATAAATGATAAATGCTCACTGCATCAACTACTAAAGTGTTACCTGTCGATAAATGATAAATGCTCACTGCATCTACTACTAAAGTGTTACCTGTCGATAAATGATCAATGCTCACTGCATCAACTACTAAAGTGTTACCTGTCGATAAATGATCAATGCTCACTGCATCAACTACTTAAGTGTTACCTGTCGATAAATGATCAATGCTCACTGCATCAGCTACTAAAGTGGTACATGTCGATAAATGATCAATGCTCACTGCATCAACTACTAAAATGTTACCTGTCGATAAATGAATAAACCAAAGAACAACATGGTGTCTAAAATTGCGTTCGATGATAAACTGATGATAAATTGATGATGAATTGATGATGAATTGAGAATATTATGTCATTGTCTGTTATTATAATTATAATTCTGTATAGACTGGTGTTTACATATTTACATAACTATGCTTGTGGTTTAATGATTGTATATGACGTTTGTAAATGATGAAACATAAATTAATAATAAATGTATAAACAAACATAAATTATTCATTAAAATTTAAGAAATCATAATACTGATAACTTTAACTTTGTATTTGAATTAGACATGCCGTGTATCCCAGTGTCTAAACTATGCTCCCGAAACAAATCCATTCTCCTATTGTCAACAACATTTTATTGTTTCACAAGTCTTTAACATTTCGACAACGTGAGAGTTTTAATAAAATATTGTGTGTTTTTTCTAACTATATATTATAATATTATATAATATATACCCGTCTATAAAATTATATACCTGTCTATATGATATATACCCTTCGATATAATATATACCTGTCTATATGAACATGTAATATATACCTGTCTATATAATATATACCCGTCTAATAATTATATACCTGTCTATATGATATATACCCGTCTATATAATATATACCTGTCTATATAATATACACTGATACAAATACGGTCGTATATATCACTGGAAAATAGTTTTATTTCTGTGTTATTTGGGGAAACTCTTCTAATACCAATGTTTATAGAATTACTAAATTACAAAAAGGTGCATGCACAATTATACAAGGTCATATGTATATTAATATTGAAACTGTTTTCCTTCAAACAGCTAAAAGCACGTATAAAATAGCAAATCAAATGTCCCCGCAGTATCTAAGCGACGTTTCATATGAGAGGAGATGAGCAAAATACTTTAATGCAACTGAGATCAATTACATATAGAAATGTCATAATACCAACTATTCAAAGGGAGCTTATCGTATTCTGGAATTTTAGTATTGAATAGAATTCCCATCGAAATTAAAAACTCTACATCATTGAATATATTTTCCAGCAAATGCTTAAAATGCGTAAAAAGTGAAAATCAAATCTAAATCTAGCATAGCCTAGTTTGCTTTTACATATTGTTAATTCCATATGTTAAAAGCAGTAACCCATGGAACACAGACCTCATTTACATGGAAAAAGTGCGCGGAAACTTGCTGCAAACGTGTCTACAGAAACTTTGCAGCGGCAGCAATGTTTGCTCGAGCAAGCAAACAGTCGCTTAAGGCATTTATTTGTTGGTATTAAGAGAAAAACATTTGATTTAATACAGACAATTAATAGTTCACGTATTTGTAGCATGGTCGGTGACATTTCCTTTGATGAATACGGAGCATTAAATCGTTTCATTTAGGATAACTAAAGGGGCGTGGCTATACCGTACTACAACTACCAGATATTGGAATTTAGAGTACGGTCATTATGACGTCACAGTGTTACTAAGTACACCATGCTACAAAAAAGATAGAGTCTGTCTCAGCTGGTTGGTTATTTAATCACCTCGATAGGCGTAACACAGGGCACGTAAAAGAACCAAAGAACTTAATCGACTACACGATCAATTAATCCTTCTCAGAACCTCACATACTACAGTCGAAAGTGCGTGATGCTGTATAAATGCATAGATAGTATAATATACAAAGTGTGTGTTTGTTGGCGGGTGGATGTGCGTCTGCATGCGCGCGTGCGAATTGTCCCGACGCCTGTTATAGCACAGTATAGGACAAGTATGTGGTCGTGGTCTGCTGTACATTTGATTGAATATGGAGACCTCAGTTACAAGTCTCTCCCGAATGACTGATCAGGTGGGAAACACGTTTGTGCATATATATATATAGTACTAAATTGCATAGTTCCTCCGTCCATTATGGCCCACTTGAGTCTGGACTATATATATAGCGTCTCCGTGGCCAAGGTGTTAACGACGTTGCTTTGTAATCCTTCGCACCCCTCACCAATGTAGGTTCGAATCCTATTGGGAGCTCGACTTGTAAGTGTGGAAGTGTTGATTCCTACGGATGACCGAAGGTGTACAGTACTGGTTCTACCAAGGAAAAGTGTTTGGTCTGCCTCCACCAAAAATCGACAGTCATATATAACCTTACATGTTGAAAATGACGAAAAACATCATACACACAACACCAAATATCTCCCTCTGAGAGTGCTTTCCGAATATAACCTAATAATATGATGAGTTAACCGAAAGTGAAACCCCATATCACTTCATCTCTTTTCAGCTGTTCAATTTACATTTATCCTACTGATAGTCCAGCGTTGTCATGGACAACGGACTGTGGATGGTTTCATGCCCGGTTCGTCCCCAGCCACTGCTAACAACGCCCTATCAACGTGCCAAAAACAAGCAGTTTCCAAGCAACTGAATATAAACTACACTGGTCGGCATGCTGCGCTTATCAATTCATGGTGCTCGTAAGTTATATATTTGATCACACATTGAATTGCATGCCTAGGCATAAACTAATTCATATTCTAGTACTATTGTTTGGGGCGCTTGTTTCAGCCAAAGGTTTTTTGGACCTTGCAGACAAAATACAATGTTTACCTAAATAAGTTGTATATCAGTGAAACAGACATTTTTAGTGGTAAATACAAATACCTTACTTTTTAAAATCGGTTGAGAAATAAAAATTTCATGCGCGGAAGGTTTTTTTGATGGGGCATTTCTGCTGCATGAAAAATTTGAAAAAAATACTTATTTTCAGAATATTTATCTGGAAATGGTTTTAAATTGTTGGATATTCGTAAATTGAGACAACCTGACAGTTTTATTGCAAAATATGATGGCAAACTGAAGTTATATGAAATTTCTTAATTTTCTGCCGTACCATCAATAAGGAATCTATCAAAAACTCATTTGGGCTGTAAAATATTTATTTCTCAACCGATTTTCAAAATTAAGTTATTTTTATTTACCACTAAACATACCAGTTCTAATGATATATATTTGAGTTTCGTATTATTTAAATTGCTCAAGCTTTTGCAGAAAAACCTTTGGCTGAAACAAGCGCCCGAACAATAAGTAAAACACGTTAACTTTAATAGTAGTTTGTGTTCATAGTTTTGTGGAAGTCGACGATTTGTCACTACATTGGTACTTGTCAACAATGGCTGCAGGCAAATGACACATGTGTCATTCGTTCACATGGACATACCATGTCTGAAACCTAATAAAATAATTGTCAAAAGCCACCTTGGTTTTATAGGTAAAACCTTGAACTTTGAGTGGAATAAAAACATAAAGTTAGCAAATTAACAAATATTCTATGGTATTATAAGACTATTCGTTTGGTTTAAAGGTTAATGCACTATTTTCATTAAAAAATATTTTAAAAGGGCTCTGAAAGACTTTTTTAAAACTGAAAGAATTATCAAAATAATTAACATGAAAAATAAAGGAGATATGACATATTGAAAATTTGCAAAGAAAGAAATAAATGGAGGCGACCATCTTGGAACGATGACGTCATCGCGCTTTTTAACATAATATCGTTTAAAGCAAAGAAAATCACTGCAAACTGATTAAAAAAGTAAATATACAAATGTAAAATGTATACATTGTATGCTAGTTTTTCATGTACTGCGATTTTCTTTGTTTTAAAAGACATTTTGTAAATATGCCTTATATGGTAAAAAGGCGACATGACGAAATCGTTCGAAGATGGCCGCCTCCATTTTTTCATGTTTTTTGCAAATTTTCAATAGGTTATATCTCCTATCTCCGCGGTTATCTTGATATTTTTAAAAACTCGTAGTTTCCGTTAGTTTTTTTAAAACGTATCATAATTATTTGAATTGTTCAAAACAAATTGTTTTTGCATATTACTAAGTGTTAACTATATTGTACCACTATGTCTATAGTAGAATAATTTAGAAAAAAAGTTTTATTTAATTACACGCAGCTTTTAAGTGAACATTTGATTAATAAAACGAGCACATCGTAATGCTTGGTAAATACTTCAAGATCTAATATACCGTTTTCTGTCCGCCATATGCCATGTGGGGTGACCGGGTATAGCATAGGACCACTGCAAATCTCGATAGAGACAGAGGGGTAGGGGGTAGGACCCCTCTCTCTCTTTTCATGTTCATGTTAATTTGACCATGCTCATTAACGCTCTTCGTCATGACCTTGACGAAGAAACGTAAAATGAGACTCTACCATAAATGGAGTGTCTACTGTAAAAATGCAGCAACTCTACAGGTTAGAAGTTACTAGGCCCATTCTCCATATTTTATCTGGTGGTAAATGGAATATGAGCCTGGCATGTTCATTCCTGTTTGGCGCCACATAGCCTTTCTTATGGTGGTGCGACATAAAACCCAATTCAATTCAATTCTCATATGTTGAATAGTATCATGGAGAGAACTGTAATTAATGTTGTAATAACTTGTAGTTCAATCCATTTGCGTATGTTGCTATGAATATTGTGATGTTGAGTTTATGTATTGTAACATATCTGCAATAAAATATTATTAAACTAAATTAGTATCAACATTACCCGCACTTGATTGCAATGTTGATATACTATCTGTACGTATCGTAAAATAGTATTATTCGAGAGGATGAAATTCACGACTGTCTCGGGGGATGAGATAATGCGTGAGAAATATGTCGTTTATAGTCGGTTAATTGTCGTTAATTGGCCTGTAACCATAACATGCCCTTCTAACCAAAAAAAATAGTCGTTTACGATGACTTCATATGGCAGGATTTCTCCTTGTTTATGCCCACTAAATCATTGAAGGTCTTTCTGTGGTAGGTGACAACATATGATACACTAAAATAAATAACTGTTTTTATGTGTGCTTTATGCTTGTTGTATATCTTCAATTAATAGTCGAACAGTTTAAAAATAAAATACTTTTAGCTGGATTATAAACATAATGTGACAGATCAATAGTTGTGGTGTGGGTGGGGCTCGCATAGCATTTAAAAGCAATATGCCCACGATATAGGAGTTCCATCCAATTGTAATACCGCATACAATCAATACGCTGAAAATATTTTATTTCGTCTTTTATTCCTTATCCTAACATTGTATACATCAAATCCATTTTTCGAGGGCTTGAACACTGTTCTCACAACTGGGAACGCAACTTTCCATCGCATCTTACCATCGACCATCGCATCTTGCCATCGACCATCGCATCTTACCATCGCATCTTACCATCGACCATCGCATCTTACCATCATTTACCATCGACCATCGCATCTTACCATCGATCATCGCATCTTACCATCGCATCTTACCATCGACCATCGCATCTTACCATCATTTACCATCGACCATCGCATCTTACCATCGATCATCGCATCTTACAATCGCATCTTACAATCGCATCTTACCATCGACCATTGGTAAACATAAACATGGGAAAACAAAACTGGATATAAGTTTCTGGAGTGTCATACACCCACACAGTAGTAAACAATTGTATACATGTATTTTTCACTTAGCTTACATAGTAATTAACACACGTAGTAATTAACACACATTTTACCCCTAAGCTCCCATGTTGACTTATACCATACATTATCTCTCACTCGTGACTCCTGTCACTTAGCAGTAACACTACATAACAGTATTAATTACATTACATCATCGAGAGATTGGGCGACAGCTTCGGTTTCAAAGGTCTACATACCTTTCTAAGGTATTGTATCTAGAGAAAACGCGTAGTCGTGTTATTGTAAACAAAGTCATAGGGAAATTATGAGGCTTATTTAAACAAGAAGCACCGCCTGTCGGTGCAGACGCTCGTCTTTCAAGGCCTTTTTTTTACTTATTTGGAAACTATTTTGAAGGGCATACTTTTGCCTAATTGCATAACAGAATTATCGCACTTGTTAACCAGATTTTGCAAGTGTAAAAGGGGCTATCATTTTGTTAAAATAAAAAACATGAGATATATAACCGGGCTGTATGATGTTGTCTAATGATGCCGAATACATGTGTGACGTTTCAATGCATTACGTAAAGTAGATTCGGAGATACAAGCATACATAAAAACTTTAACCAACTTTTGTAAGTATAAAATGGGCCATAATTTTGTTAACTTAAAAGCGCGAGTTATATAACCTGGCTGTATAATGTTGTATAGTGATGTTGAATGCATGTGGGACGTTTTAATCTATTATGTAAATTAGTTTCGGAGATACACATTTTAACCAAAATGTCTAAGTATAAAAGGTCCCATACTTTTGTTAAAGTAAAAGCAGGAGTTATAGAACCTGGCTGCATAATGTCTAATGATGCCGAAAACACTTGTGAAGTTTAAATACTTGTATTTCGGAGATACAAGCTTACATGCAAACTTTAACCATATTGTCTAAGTATAGAGGGTGCCATACATTTGTTAAAATAAAAGCATGAGTTATAGAACCTGGCAGTATGATGTCTAATGACGCTGAATACATGTGTGAAGTTTCAATACATTATGTAAAGTAGTTTCTGTGATACAAGCTTACATACAAGGGTTAACCCGGACGCAGACACCAACGCAGACGAAGCCGACGCAGACGACGATCGAGTGATGACAAAAGCTCTCTTTTTTTTGTCTCTCGAAAAAGTCGAGAGAAAAACAGCACGCAGTAGACAGTACATGTATAACGCCAAACAACAACATGGTTGCGCAAACTTAAAATGACAGGATGACGTCGAGGGTAATGACATTGCCTTGAGTGCATACGGTATGACATGAAGCTGTTTGGACACATTTGTACCACATCGTTTTTCATTACGGATATACAATTTGTAAAAGTAGTGGAGTTCAACAGCGCAAATGCTGTGACAAGTACCTATTAGTCGTATTACAAACCAGCTTTTGAAGAAAGTGGATCCACTTGTAGTTGTCATCCTGAATCAACTAATGGGAAATCATGTAGTAAAAAACTGTCACAAAAATATAAACTAAACACGGATGTATGACAATACATTCATAATAATAGGGAAAAGGTGACACACAAACGTATCAAACTTGGGCATTCGAAGTATGAGGGAAAAGTGCAAGAAATAATATTAATGCACGATTTAGTTCTTTACGCACTTATCATGCCTGACAATATGGTTATGAAATAATTATATATTTGTATGTTTTCTAAATGTGAATTTAATCTGAATTATATGTTAACATATTTATATGTAACATTGGATATAGGTCAAGTTGTTGAATCTAGCGTGTAATTAAACTTAGAAAGTTTATCAAAATAGGTTATGACCCTATCATTTTACAACGCACTGCATGTTTAGCGATTGACCCATTTACACTTCGCAACTATGCTTTCCTCTTTGTTCGATTAATTACAGAGTGTGCGCCCTGTGATGACGTCTACCTAAATCCTGAAAGGGATATATTCTGAAAAGGGTGATAAAGTTGAATGTGTCTTGTCGTACCCTAAATGGTTCATTCTCTCGTTGCTCTGGATTTTTCCAAGTCAATGAGTACGTTGTGTGCGGCTTTCTAGGCTTTTGCTTTTATATTCATATGTACAGGATTATCGTTGTCTTATATTGCCTGTTATTGCTGCCTAGTTTTAAGAATGATATGGCTTGGCGGAGATTTCTTAATTTACGCTATTATATATATTGGGATGCGAATAGGGTAGGAGTGAAGTTTGGTGTACCCTAGAACCTTGTTTAACCTGCCACCCCCACCCACCAGTGACCGTTTTTATCACTGACATTTCCTCTATAATGTAAAACTTATGCAGTGTGTGGACTCGTTCAATATTTCGGAACAAGATTTAAAACTTGCGCGATATGACAAGAAACAGCTCACAAAACAAACGCGATATAAATGATAAAAACACTGCTTCTTTAGAAATAGTTATACTAGTATTTACGTTTTCTATGTTGCAGATCGTACGAGGACATTCTACCGTGCTTGGGAAAGGTATTGCTTACCGCCAACAATGCTGACGACTGGTTCCTTAAACTTACTTTCGATGAAGCTAAGGCCACGGCAATGTCAAAGACAATGTGTGCCAAGTTTCCATGTGAGTGGTTATCAATATTATACTATTTATTATTTTATATTTTTGTTTTGTTTATGATTAACTAATTTCCACTAATTTCAATTTATACTTCAGATGAAATTTTCCTTACTACTTACAAAATAAAAAACAACAATTAAAACAACGTCGGTATTCCTCTTTTAATATCAAGGATGCAAAGAGACAATTGTTCAAATAAGAACCAAATCATCCATAAGCTACAATATATATACTTATACGTAGACGGCAGCATTACAGAACACAGCCAATCAAAATCACGCAATAAAATACAAATACAAAACAATTACAATCCCGTGGATAAACAGAAGCAGGTATACGACACCGCAAACATCAAAGAGTTGACAGCAAGGGTACTGCCTTGAAAAGACCAGTGGCAGAAGGGCAGCTATTAGTGTATATTCTAATTCATGTGAACGTATGCTTTTTGTAATATTCTAATTCAGATATGTCCAACTTAACTTGCGTTGATGAGGACAAGGAGAAAGTGGCCAAATGTATGACATGGAACACCAAGTCCGCCATCGATCACTACTACAGCCTCATTGCTCCCAATCAACCGTTCACCCTAGAAAGAAGAGGCAATGCCTCTGTATATGCTTGCATGTAAGTACAGAGAAAACAAAAACAACAAAGCCGATGCCATGGGCGTGAGATGTGTTCCACCTAATATTGCCTCTCACTGAAACCGAGTCTGCTACTTTCCTCTCTTGTTTGTGTTCAGTTTTTATTGGCATTCACTCTGGCATTCGTTATGTGCTGTGTGGCGGTTGTAAAAAGAAGTCGCACTGACTACGAATCATTTGTGTTATTTCTTACTGGTCCTTTGGGGTCTTCGAATCCAATCTTTGTGCCTTTAAAGCATAATACGCTTACGATCGTGCTAGAGGCTATGAGAAATGTTGCACCCTATATTACCTCTAATTAACAGACTCAATATAGCCAAGTCCGTCGTTTGTTTTCATTGCTATTCACACGTTATTTGACATTCACACAAGCGTTCGTTTAGTGCTAAGAGACAGTTTAAAATGCCGCCCGACTACGAATCAGTTAGTATTATTACTTACCGGTCCTCTGGAGTCTTCCAACACAATCTTTGTGGCTTTAGGATAAATTACGCAAATTCAACCAGATGTACTTGCCTGATGCAGTCTATTAAATCCTGCTATTTTTCTTTAACACGTTTTAGTGCAGTTTCCCGTTATGTTTTGGCTATTACTGTTTTCTGGACATGTTATTGAAATATTACGAATTGCAGCTCATCATGCTTTCGACAGTAAAAGTTGAAAGGGGTATGCGGCTGCAGTGGGTCAAAACAATGTTGACATTTGTCCTAGTGTTAGTATGTGAAGAAACCTTTCCTAGAATATATTCACCCCCACCCCACCCCTCATTTTCGTGTTGATGTTTAATACCAGACATGTCTGGTTCATATAAAGTAAGTTTCCCATTTTTCTAACGAGGTTTGAGTTTTTTACAGGTCGTTGACGTTGCCCTTTTATTACGGAAAGAACATGGAGAAAAGTTTAGGTTATAACCAAAGCTTAATACCGCTTACGGTGCTAGGGGGCGTTATCTCACCTGAAATGTAATTGAAATGTTGTTTAACGGCACGTCAAACTTTTTTTTTAAATTTCGGGTCACCCAAGCGTGAGGGGAAGGAAACCTAAATATATGGGACGTCTGTCCTACTCCTTTTATCAAATATATTCCTGTGATCTTTAGAGTTCATGGAGGATCGACACCGATACACGAGACCGCCCGGTTTACGCCCACATCCAACAGACGAGTCTAGGAGAAATGTCTTGCTTACCGAAGTTAGCCAATGGCGTCAATAAGGCTGGAACTCGTAATTTCCGGTTTCAGAGTCTAACTTGCTTTCCCCTGGACCACCGCGGTCCCAGACTCAATACAACCGAGTCTGCTACTTATCTCTCTAGTTTGTGTTCGTGGCTTCCAATGGATCTCCATGTCAGTATTTAAAATAATATAAATTATGTGAAGTTCATTACTGTGTCTTTTGTTATGGATAGTGTTGTGTGTACAGTTAGCACACAATCATTATTCTTCGTTCAGAAACGTATGCTCTTATTTACAGCGTTACTGTAGCGACAGCTGGCTGCTTTCACAGGGAACTGACATCGTGTCCTGAAGAAAAACGTAAACTCCTGTACGACTATTACATCTTACTCTCGAGTAAAAAATGTCGGGAGATTGCTGGAATACCGGAAGTAACTACTCAAGGTATGGTAGTTTGTGAAAAACACAACATAACATTTATTTTAGTTAACTTGTACTTACGTACATCGTTATACATGTGTATATATACATGCATACATATATTTTCATGCATATGTGCGTATGTACAAGTTAAATGAAATATATGTTCTGATTTTGGCAAACCAAAAGTAAGGAAGTAATATGATATTATTTTTTGGAAAGTAAATACGTTTTTATAGTTTTCGAAAAGTCCAAAGTATGATGTATTTATTGTTTCGTGAAGAATTTCGCCTAGTGGAATAATCAATATTTACCTCTTAACCTGTTAAGGGCGACTACAACAGTGTAAACCCAAATCAGCCTGCGAGTAACAGCCTGGGTTTACACTGTCTGGCTGCTCATCAGTCATTTAACCAAAACACCCCTTTGTAACATAAATGGACATGGCCTAAATTTAAAGAAAGGACAGTCCATTATGCATTCATAGCGGGCTCAAGGTTAACGGCTGTTTTGTCACCAGATTTAAAACGTAAAATGTTTTAAATACTCCATATACCATTTCGCTTATTTGTGTTTTTTCTTTAGCCTCATAAGATGTGCATGCACAATTGAATGGAAAAACAAGAGCAAAAATAGAATATTAACGTGTTTCTGTAAATGGACATAATCAGGTGTATACACTATATTTTGTTTTAATTTGCATGTTATTTTAGGGTCATGCGGAAGGTGATTATTAAATGAAAACACATACTGTTCAAGAAAATATCATTTAAAGTTGGTACCACGAGAAGATCAATTCAAATTCAACACAGCATATGCATGGTTAGGATTCTGTCACGTACACCAGCATAACATGTATTAAATAAAACTACTGTTACTTTACAGAAGTGTCCTTTTCAACTTCAACTCCACAACAAAGCACCAGCGCGATCCTATCAAACACCGAATCCGCATCACGTGACCAAAACATTAACAATGGCGGAAATCCTGGCTATACCGAAAGAGGCAGCAACAATATGGTAACGAGAAACAGAAACAGACAGAAGCAGAGCAATAATAATGATAATAATGCCGCGTGTGACTCACCTCCAAGAATTCTAACAGTTTTACTGCTGTTGTTAGCATTCCTTTAACTTTAGTGACCAATGTGTTTATTACGCGTGTGTGGTTTCAGTCATTGGTCTTGAATTACATAAGCTTGAGAGAAAATGAACACTGCAATAGTTTAATGACTGTTGTCATTTTCTACTTTTACCATATCATCTCTTACATGTAAATAGTTTTAACAATATAGTTTTACATTAGTTTTTAACAACTTACTATTTCATTTTTCCATCCTTCTTCCGGTTTTGCGCACACTATGACCTATATATCTGTTAGTTTCAGAAGGAATGCAATGTTATAGTTTTAGTAGGAATCTCGATTTCCTACAGTATATACATTTATTGTCAGTCTTTATCAAATTTGGTTTTCTGAGGCCGGTGAAACTCGTAGTATGTGTACGTTGTTCAGGGGATCTTTTGATGTGTCTTTGAGGTAGGAAAACATGTGATAGTGGTGGTTTGTTTAGCCTTTAAGGTCATTCTGTAGTGTGTTCTTGTTATTCCGGACATCTTGAGAGCTATTATTAGTTATTGGGTTTGTTACTGACCCCTTACAGAAATATGTGGGGTCAGTAAGATTTATAGGGGGCGAGGGAATAGACGAGTCCCCCTATATATCTGACTGACCCCACATATTTCTATAGGCGGTCATGAACAAACCAAAAAACTGATTTATTGCATCAGGCACCTTTTTTTTAAGGCAAACATCGATATGTAACCCATTTTAATGGAGCGTAAACGTCATTGAGACATTTGCGCAGTTTGACGTCATGACGTTGACGTCACGACCGGTACAGTTTAAAAACGTTATTACTTTACTTATTATGTTTGTTACTAACGCCTTAAAGAACTGTTTGCAAATATTTTAAACGTTGAATCGGAATTGTAGTCGATATTGTTTTAGTGGCCCTCTATGAAATCTACTGACCCGCTAATATTAGTTAATGGGTTTGTTACTGACCCCCTACAGAAATATGTGGGTCAGTAAGATGTATAGGGGGCGAGGCAATAGCCGAGTCTCCCTATTTATCTGACTGACCCCACATATTTCTGTAGGGGGTCAGTAACAAACCCAATAACTGATTTATTGCATCGAGCACCTTTTTTTAAGGCAAACACCGATATTTAGTCCATTTTAATGGAGCGTCAATGTCATTGAGACGTTCGCGCAATTTGACGTCATGACGTTGATGTCACGACCGGTACAGTTTAAAAACAGCATTAATTTACTTATTATGTTTGTTATTAACGCCTTAAAGAACTATTTGCGAATGATTTAGTTTTGAATCGGAATTGTAGTCCATATTGTTTTAATGACCCTCTATGAAATCACCATGTGACCGCTCTAATCCAATGAAATTCCTAGGATTTCGTGCGAAGTGCAATAATATTCTTAGGAATTTCATTGGATTAACTAATAATAGAGGGTCACCATGTGACCGCTCTAATCCAATGAAATTCCTAAGATTTTGTGCGAGGTGCAAAAAAATAGTACATAATTTTTAAAACAAGTACAGTCTAAAAGCAAAACTGTATGTGTTACAGCAATGTCCAGTCTTAACAAATATAGTGAATACATAACTGACAGTGAATGAGTGCTAGTACGTCTGAAATACTTTTGATCAGGTATAATTGCATATGTATCAGTTGTTCCTCGATAAGTGCGATATATCAAAATATATATATATGGTATTTCTGGTAAGATAAAACAAATGGTAACACGTGACATTTTAAAGGCGGCCTTTAAAAGCCCCCAAATTCTTCTACCAGGGTGAAGTTTTGACTAATGTGTTTCTAGACGGTCGTAGCAGCATGCTGACCTGAATTTACAGGTCAAAGCTACTAAAACGTTCGACTGCATTGCATCACTGTATACATATCATCTCTATATATCACTGACATATATCATCACAGCTCGTATGCAAATATAAATAATTCTAACAGACTTGCTACTTACTGTCGTTTTAAGCACGATTTTAACTTGGAACATTATTTAGATATTGATATGGAGAACAAATTTAGAATAGCTCTTTGCAGATTTAGATTGTTTTCACATAACCTCGCCATAGAAAGCGGAAGCTATGAAAATATTCATAGGGATGAAAGAAAATGCCGATTTTGCAATATTAATTTTATTGAAAACGAATACCACTTTTTGCCTGTTTGTCCCACTTATAGAGAATTAAGACATAAATATCATAAACCTTATTATTGCCGATGGCCAAATTTGAACAAGTTTGATTCGCTTATGACATCAAAGTCAAAATGTACATTTGTAAATTTAGCGAAATTTATATTCTCTGCTCTCAAATTAAGAAACAGTACATAAAGGAAATTTCCTGATGTTAAATTTTTATTTTTCATTAAAGTGATTTTGAAATAATGTGCTTCTCAGTAAATCTGATAATAACGTAATTGTATGTTTATTTGATTAATATGTATAAGTGTTCATGTTCTCACTATCTTCATACTTCCATGTAATTGAGCAGGCTATAAACATGTGTTGTATGTTTAATTGCTGAATAAAGATAGTGTATTGTATTTCATTGTATTGTATTGTATTGTATTGTATAATACAGACGGATAATTTATACCAGCATAGCATCGGCGTAGCTACTATTAGGCCATATAGGCCCGGGCCTATACATCAATTTGAAAAAAATGAAAAGTCCAAAAAACTGAAGCCGGAGGAGGTGCGGTGGGGTGATTGGTGGGATGGGTGTTAAGGGTAAAGTTTTTTTCTTATTTTATTTTTCAGTGTTTTAAAGGCGGCCTAAAGCAGATCTGACTGAAATAAGAACAAAGCATGATCATGATTGTTTCAAATTGTTACTAGTGTATGTATATGTTAAAGGGACACATGGCAATCTTGACGTTTTTAAATCTCGCGGCGTCCCGTTAGTTTTTCAACATAAGTTACATTTACTTTATTCTATTTTCATCATTAATATCAATGAGTGACATTGATATTAATCATGATAATAGTATAAAGTAAATTGTTTTAGCATATTATACTAAATGTTGATTACATTTCACCAATAACATATTGAAACCTATGGTAGAATGACGAAGAAACACGCATGCATGCACGCACGCAGGCACGCACACACACACACACACACACACACACATGTGTCCCTTTAATGAAGGAATGTCAAGTGTGATATCAAGACATATACAACCTTGTTATTTAAATGTACAATTGCTGAAGGTGTAATAAAAACAAGTTCGTTCAGGTATGTTTGCTGGTGTCTTTTTTTTATTATGAATACCTACAGGATAACAACACAGAATAAATGATATAGAAGTACATGACATACACAGTGATGAAATGCTGCCAATAAATTATTGAAGATAATGTATGATCAATATAATAAAATTAATATTAACCAATATATATCTGATTATACACAATACAAATAAAAGATATCTCGTAAACTAATGAGAACCTTTTAGCTAAAAGGTGAGAAGACTCAATTTGACATGACAAAACTGCATTGAGGTACTCTGTCAGTATAGTACAACACAAATGAAAGAAGAGTTAACAATACTCATTTAGAACATGAAAGAGAAGTAACATTATGAACAAATAATATTTACACATGTGTCGTGATAAAAACGAGGGAAATGGTCCTATAGAAGCACAGCATCATTTGTGTTGTACTATATTGACAGAGTACCTCAAAGCAGTTTTGTCATGTCAAATGAGTCTTCTCAACTTAGAACGGTCAGTAGGAATCAGGCCTACTGGTTAAATAAGGCCTACTGATTAGCTTTAATCGATTTTATGCGTACACAACCTCGCTATTATACTGTCTTCAGCGCTCCAACTGACAAGACAGGGTAACTAAAAGTACATTCCATCAAAAAGGAAGTATCTAAAAGTAAAGTCCAGATTCAGAGAAATTAGGATACGATACACGTATATATTATTGTAAAATGATATAAAACATAATTAGAAACAAAATTGTACTGTACAACCTACTCATCGGCACAACATATTTATTTCCTTAATTTGAGGCATGAAAACAAATTCAAATTTGTATACCTTTTAATATAACGAATTGTATTTCACACTTAAGTGATAAACATATGACAATCTTGTTTTATAAATAATCCATCATTTAATATAATACCATTTCTTATCATCTCGGAAACATGCCGCGTAAATAACGTCTAGCACTTTGCTTTAGATTTCTGTAGAAACACATTTCGTTTAAATAATTGGATTATTGACACGAACCATAGGGTTATATTCCCCGCCTTAAAAGAACATCGCCTGACGACACTTGAATCAATGTTTACAATCGTAATGAGAAAAATGCCGGGTCCTATAAAAACCACAGCACCCAGACGCATTTTCAATGTAGGTCCGAACTGTACCACAAACTGAGAGCAAATTAAATATTCAATAAAAAGACATTACACAACACAAAGAGTGGTGAAGACAGGATTACTGACTTAGAATGGTCACTAGGCAATAAGCCTGCTGGTCAGCTAAAATCAATTTTATTTGTATACAACCTCAAAATTATCCTGTCTTCAGCGCCCAAACTGACAAGACAATGTAAATAAAAGTACATCCCATCAATTTGAAACTCTTACCAAAAAGGTTCACATACAGAGAAATTAGCAAATAATACACTTAAATGCTGTATTAAGATATATAAAAATACATAATTACAAACACAGCGGGATGTTTTCAGAATTGTACTAAACAAGCACAGCAGTTGCAGCCATTTTTTTAACGATTCCAGTTGCGTGAATTCTCGGTGCCATATCAATATACTAAAGGGGTATTTTAAATAATTCAACAACCATGCAGAAAAATACATTAACAGTACTACAATAAACGTACCAGTACTGTCGTCACTTTCTCAATGTAATGTTAACACGACTGATGAACATTAAACATTGGAATTCATACTTTTCAAAAAGTCTTGCAACTTTATGCATTTTCACTATTTATTTGGTAAAAATATTCAATTTCAAAACCGTGCAACCTTTGTCTAACATTTTCAATTTAAAACCGTTGTCTTTGAGAAACAAATCTTCGTATTATCTCAAATTGGTAATTGTTTAATTTTAAATGTATATAGTGTATAAAATATATGGGTCTTTGTGGATATAAATGACACACTCCCAAGAACAAATGTACATGTCTACTCATACAAATCAAAATCCTTCCGACAGAGTCCTTCACCAGCATCTCCACGCTTTCTAATTACGCATACCATGTCATTCCTTTCTATGTCGCTCAGTTCTTTGAGCAGAACATTAAACATCTTCTCAGTGCCTAACTTGGAGTTATTTCTCCAATGCACTAACAGTTGGTAGGTAGCTGTTACGCAGTCGAGATGATGGTCCTTCTGTAACTGCTGGACGATGCTATTCTTTACACCAAGGCCGATGACCAGTCGGTTCGCATTTTGCGGTGTGAGTGCACTAGCAATCGCCTCTATGGAGCTGTTCTTCATTATAGGACCATGTCCTGAAACAACATTTAGCATAATAGTATGTGAAAAGAAGGATAAAAATATCGGACAGGGAAAGCAGCATTCAAGGACGACAGTCAACCACAAAACACAAAAACAAACACAAAAACAGACAAACGAAAAGGCAAAAGTAATTTAAAAAATGCAAACGACATCACAAACACAAAAGGGTTGACAATATGGCTACCGTCTTGGAACGGTCAGTGGCAAAGTAGGCCAGTGGGGGTTTAAACCGGTTCTAGGGTGCACCAAACCTCACACTTACCCTACTGTCATCCCATTAAAACAGGACAGTGTAAATAAAGAAATCCCCACCATGATCTAATCTCTAACCAACAAGGCAGCATCAATAGGCAATATAATTAAAACACAAATATGCTCGTGTAAATATAATACAAAAAAACAATAGCCTAGAAAGCCACAATGAAGGTACTCAATGACTTGGCAGAAGCCAGAGCAGAAAGATAATACACCAGTAAGGGCACGACAAGAAAGATCATGGACAAACATCAAACGCCACCGTCCCAATGGGCTTTAGCTAGGCGTCATCATAGGGTCCACAGCCTGTCCGGTCATCGTACAATTAAAGAGGAAAGCATAGTGGCGAACTGTAAAGGGGTCCACCACCAAGCATGCAGTACGTTGCAAACTGATAGGGTCATAACCTCTTTTGATAAACTTTTTAACAAGTTTAAAAAAGATAGTATGAAAGTGATCATGACCAAGAATCTTACGAAGGTTTGCATTGCTTATAAGAAAATATGCCCATCTAAAAAGATGGGGTGTTAATGTTAAAACAAACCAGCTGTTAAAAGTAGAAAGAGGAATATATTACTTTTAACAAACAATCAATCAAACTGGTATGGAAACAAACCAATGTATTTATCGTGTCAATATACAGATAACCAAAGTCCATATACACCCACACATACAATAGGATACTCCTTTAAGCATAGACTACTCCAGAAAGCGTATCTAGAACAAAAACGAATTCTGTCAGTTTCTTACCAACATTATCTAGGTAATCAGATCCATCAACCATGCTTGGTGAGTCATCTGGTCCCGGCGAATCACCTCTAGGTGCTGGTCCCGGCGAATAATGTCTAGGTGCTGGCTCTGCCTGCAATGCTTTGACCTTGGCAGCTAATTGATATAGACGTACATAATAAACATTTGATGTATTTTTAAGTTATATATTTTCATTACAGGCATATGTTTATGAAAACAATTCAGCATTTTGTTTTAAACTTATTTTCTCATCAAGACAGTTATTTGTAATCAAGAAATTGCTAAGGCCTGTGCATTGTCAATGTCAACAACTACCCGTTCAGTATGTGAAACCCGTGGCATAGTCAGATTTACAAGTGGGAAATATTCAATTTGGAAAACTTTCTGATTGTAAAGTTTTCTTCGCTTAAATAATACTAGAACATGAAAAAATAAACATGAAGGGACACGACATCAAAAAAATTGTGTAGGCCTATAATGAAGTGGTAGATGGGGAAGGCAGAGGGATACCCCAAATTCATGTTCTTTTTATAATTTTTTGTTCATGCTCATCATGACCCCTGCATAGTTTCAGGTGCCATCTCTCTCATATCACTAGAGAAGTGGCAGAAAAACTATAACGTGGCTCCAGCGTAAATGGAGTGTCTACAATAGAATTTGCAGCAACTCTGAAGTTCAGGATGAAAAAGTTCTAGGCCCGTTCTCCATACTTTATCTCGATGTACATGGAGGATGAGCTTGACATGTTCATTCCTGTTAGGCGCATATAACCTTTCATGTGTTGGTGTTGGCCTTAAACCCCAATTCAATTCAATTACGTTCCACATGTCCAAAATGGTTGATGTATCAACGAAGGAATTGGAACTTTTATTTTTATTCACAATGTTCTTTATAATTATGTACAGGCTCACGTCATGTAAATGTCACGTCAGCAAACGTTTTACTAGTTTTATATTTTCCATTTAGATAACTGTTTGCGTCTTTTTGTCTTAAGGAGGTTGGCTGGGAAAGAAGGTAGTGCTGAGATTTCTTTTAAATTCATATTTAAAGCTTCTTTGGTATCATTTAAATGCAAAATTATCAAAAAATGCAAGGTCACCACACTTTCTTTTCCACTAGACGTCATTGAAGAAGGCACATATTTCTAACTTCAAATTTTCACTAAAAAGAGGAAAAATATAGTCGTTGAACATTTTCACAAATGTTTTCATAACATTACGTTTATTGAAAAACAACAAATAATTTTCGATCGCATATATACATATCTTTCAGATCATACAAAAACAATTGTAATCCTCATTCGTCGTTTTGATTAAAAAATCAAACATATATGGAGCGTACCCCGCCCAGTTTTGCTTTTACCGAAAAATTAATTCAAGATAAAAAAGTATGTTCTAATGCTCAACTTTTTTTAAAACTTGTATATGACAAGGTCCTATGACATTTCTTTCAAAACAAGTAAAACAATATATAGGCAACCAGGCTTCTAATGATTTTTATTAAAAATTCTTTAAATTACACACATTTTGGAGTTATTTTGACATTTTCAATGTAAAATACTGTACACACAATATTGACATGGAGATCGGAAATAAATTTAGCTCAGTATCTTCTTTTATATATGTATTCCACTATTAAAAAAACAAAAATCTAATTTATTCTACAGCAAAAGGATAAATTCTACTCAGAGCTACCCATACCCACTATTTTGTTGACAACAAAAAATGATCACAAATGACGGAAAAAATATGGAAAAAAAATGCTAAAAATTTGATATGTTACCATCTTAAATCCTACTTTATATCCATATCTACTAGAATGGAAAAAAATGAAACAATTCTGTTGTCAAATAAAACTATGATTTAAAAAGTAATATGTTTAGACTTGAAGATGTCAAAACTTGTCCAGCCAACATCCTTAAATAAATATATAATCTTGACGCAAGTCTTTGGTGTATATAATAAGAATGTCTTACAAGGTTTCGTTGTGGAGGAGGTGGGGCGCGGAGGAAGAGGCACAGCCTGTTGTTGGACGCTTGATTGGGCAGGACCTGCAAGTAAACATATGCTTATACAAAGTATAAAACATTTATATTAATGTTATTTATTCGATACAAACGTAATATAAGTAATCTATGTATATATGAGACATGAACGCTACATTTACGTGTATATGAAATAATACAACTTCTTGTAACAACAGTTCCTAAAACTACGTTCTCATCGCAAAGTTAACAAGCTATTTAGATATAGACTAACTTATGCTACTCTATGATGTTATGTTAATCTATAATGCTAGTAAATAACTATAATAAAGTAATAGATGACATACCGGAAGACGTCAAGACATTCTCACCGACTGCTCCTGTAAAGTGTAAAACCAGAATCAAAATGTTAATGCGAAACGTTCAATGTTGGCTTGAGTTCAATTGTGGCTATAGTAGCGAGCCGGTAAACAATAAGACCACATTCCCCAAGCTTGGTCGCATTTATAATGTAAATATAACGCACGTGTATACAATATCACTGTAAGTAACACAACATAAAATCAGAAACTCAAGTTACTATACAGAAAAAAATCAATAACCAACAACAATATGGAACGCCATGACTGTCTTGTGATGTTGCCGATTAATATATGCAGTGCATTTCCCTTTATATGTGGTAGACCTTTCATGATATGCAGTGCATTTTTAATTATATGTGGTAGAAAAGTATTTATATGCAGTAGATTAATCATTATATGCGATAGATAAGTCATTGTATGTAGTAGATAAACCATTATATCTAGACCGCAATACTGTTAGTATATTTACCATTAGATATATTCTTATCGATTGCTCCTGTAATGGATATTGCTCCTGTAATGGATAAACTCAGAATGGAAACTTTAAAGAAACTTACCCGCCAAAAACGACAAATTAAAGTACAAAACTGTCGTTCAAACCTCTATCCACGTGTTAAGGTCATATAATAATGTGCATGTGCCGTTTAAAAAATTTAGGTTTATTACTAGTGATTAAATATATGTGTAAAATGAATTATTATGGGTTGGTAACTCTTAATTCGACGCTCCAGTGTTGGGGTTTGGTTAAAGCCGTTTATTCTGTGTCTATAGAGTTTGAATTCTCAAAATATTAAGTTATATATATGTATAAATCGTCGTCAGTAGGTTTAGAAACGGCGTACATTAATTATGTTCTAAAAGTTGGCTGTGGTTGGCGGGACAGTTACTTTAAAGCAAAGGTACAATGATGACTAGAATTTAATTTTGGCTATAGGATGAACACAAGGCAATATGTCCTCCGCTAAAGTGTTACTAATGTTCTTCATTTTTAATCTATAATTTAAAAAAGAAGTATTGCTATGCAATACAATGTCCCCTACCGGTCATTGTGTGTTTATTGTTTTTGGAGGATAATTAATTTTCTCCTTGGATAAATTGACACATGAACATGTAAATGCAAAACAATGCAATGCAATGTTAGCACAGAAGACTTGGCTTGTCTGATTGATGGATGTCAATGGACGTAAGCGTGAGTAAAATTAGGGCGCGTTCATTCCAAGTATTTTGTGATACATATTCTTAAAGAACATAACAACAGTTGTTGTGTGTTTGACTAAAAGCACCAAATTTCATTTTTAGTCGATTCCTTTCCATGAAACACATATTTTGGTAACATTTTGGTAAAATTCACGAAGGAAAAGTAAAGTTATTGATCGGGCACTGTTTTTGTATTGTATTGTTAGAAACGGTGAACGGAAACTTAAGATATTGATCGGAAAAGGGTTTTCTGTTTTTAGTAACAGTGACCATGACCCCAGTGACCCCAAATGCAATCCCAAACTTGATTTTCATATAAGCTACCTACTCATAATGTTTAATTCAAATATCTCATTCCTTACTAAATTTAGCGGAAACCGTTTTTCTATTTTAGTAACGGTGACCCCAAATGCAATCCCAGCTTCCTTTTCATATAAGCTTTCTACCAATAAATATTCATTCCAATATCTCATACCGTTTTTTCTATTTTCAGTAGCTGTGACCTTGACCTCGAACCCAGGACCCCAAATGCAATCTAAAGCTTCATTTTCATATAAGTTACCTACCCATAAAGTTTCATTCCAATAGCTCATTCCTTACTGGTTATTGAGCGGAAATGAAGTGTGACGGGATGACAGGCGGAGTGCAATCCTATAGTCCCTCCGGTCTACGACCGGTAGGGGACTAATACAACCTGGGAGTAAGAATAAAGAGGTATACACGCGGTTCGGAATAAAACGCGTATACCGTATATATGGCACTGTAAGTTTGTGCTTGGAGAATAGAAAACAAAACCGAAGGAGTTTACAATCACAATACCTGGTGGCCTGGATTTGATGACCATCGATAGGGGTAAAATCAAAATGTTAACGAACTACGTATGTTCAAAAATTCATATGCCTGCATTTTGGCTTGGGCATTGCAATAATCGGTACATTGTCAGTACGACTTGGATTTTTGTCAGCTGTAATTTGATAATATATTAAAGAAAAACTTTTTATACCGACCACAGATGCACTACTAAGAAAACAATCCATCCTTCTCGGGCATAGGCAACATTAATATCTTCTCTACTATGTTGTCCCATTTAATTATTTGAGTTAAACAACTAACCAATTGCAAACTCCAGAGAAGTGGACGATGTAGAGGCTGGCATTGTCGACGGTTTGGGTACATCGTCAATAGATACTTGATGAAGAAACACAGTCTCTGTTTTGCTGCTGACAAGGCTAAATGTGATTTCCCCAGTTGCTGATGAGTCATCTGGGTTCGGAACAAGCACTATAGTACGGTGGCATTCCTCCTTTCCAGTGTACCGCAGTTCGTCTTGACCCTAAAAAACAAATGAGTTAAGTTCAAAAATCGGGTAGAGTTAGTCCCTATCCAGCCATCAACAGGCAAATATAAGAAATGACGGCGAGGTATACGAGTATTATATAAATTACATAATTTGAAATTTCAAACTATGGTTTTAACCCATCAGGTCAAAACCCAAAAGTGAGTTACCAACTCATAATTTTATTTTACGCATATCCAATCTCTGTATTTTAAGAACATGTGAATAAACCTATACATTTAATCACCACATATACGTTATTATATGACCTGAACACCTGGACAGAGTTTTGATAAACGGTTTTGTAGTGTAATTTTGCCGTTATTTGGCGGGTTAGTTTTTTAAAGCTTGTACGAGGTTATTCTTTCTGCATTCTCATAGACAAACTGATTTCAAATGACAGACGTTTGCACTGAACACTAAAAACATACATACTGCTGACTGTCTCTCTAAGTATTTTTAATGAAATGCTTCTGGCAACCGCACTCGGCAGAAAAATAGATCTACAAACAATACAACAACCGTTTTTTTCTCATTTAAAAATCTGGCGTCAAGTACATATACGAGTTCAACTAAGAGATACAATAACATTTAATATTAAAAAACCTACCGACACTAAAGCCTTAAGTGGTTTCAGGGCGCCTGTTATCTCGAACTTGATAGTCGCAATTCCATCCTTTGGTATCTTGATTTCCTGAACAGACGACTTCGCACTGTGCATCAGACACGGGTCCACCACATATCCCTCCTTCAGTCTTTTCTTTATGATACTGTCGGCGTCCTTTTTACCGACGACATCAATGCTGATAACGTATTTTCCTCTGCTTAATTGTTCTTTGGACAGTAGAGCTACGATGTTAATGGCCTTCGTCGTCGACATTTTACAGCTGTCTAGTTAGTAAACAAGTAGTCTTTAATAATGCTATTAATAATTTCTTCCATGTGTTTGAAAGCTATTTAACCAAATACAATATAACAAGATGCACAATATACAACTCATCAGACAAAAAATGGAAAATACTAGAGTTGATTCGTGAAATTTGAGATATGTTTGATTTTCTTGAAACTTTAAAATTCTCACTGCAATACTCAGCAACGGTAGGTATAAAAGTCGAAAAAGAAATGTAGCAAATGTCTTCCATTTACTATTTGTACGCCGGAACCCCCGCAAAGCTATTCAGTAAGTGTCCGTCTAACGGTTGTTAGACGGATACTTTTGAGCGCACGAACTTTTTAAGTAGACGCACGAGAGTGTGACACGCTCACTTACATATCAATCCTCGGGCTAAGAACACACAAATGAAGACTGGACACTATATCCCCGTGTGTTTCATAACAGTCTTACACACGTCGCTATAAAGGCAGTTTTTCATTTGTTTTAAAGGATAAATAAATTAAAGCCATGTATTTTTTACATTTTTATTTGTATTTTAACAGCACAATGGTCAAGATTAATTTCATAAGATTGTGTAGCTTATGGCGGAATCGTTATGGCGGGCTTTGTATCCTCTGATGTACATGTAGCTGTAATGATTTGTTGACGTAGACGTTGTTTTATATGCCAGTATGGTGATGCTCCTGTGTCCTATTCTTTCTGCAATTAGTTACTCGTCGAATCCATCTTGCAACAATGTAGTTGCTATAGTAACCTGTAATTGTTTAAATATAAAACATGTCATTGTCTACATAAACTGTAACCATATAAGACTGCAACTTGCATGTAAAAATATTTAGGATTATCTGAGTTCTATTTCCCCTTTTATTAATGCATTTTCAACGGGATTACGAAAAGGGGTCATATTTCTGAAGGATTATGACCCATTTTGTGTAATCCCCTTGAGATTGCATTTGCAAAAGAGACACATTAGAATGTAAATAATATTAACCTTTTTTAGATGAAACTCACAGTTTAATATATTTACACATGTCTAGGCAGAGTTACCCTTAAATTATAAATACATACTTGATACATGTAACTATGTGAATTAGTCAATACACACATGACCTTGAGTATGACATTAGCCGAGTATGGATCAATACACACTTTTATCAAGTTCAAATTTATTATTGAAGTATAGCAGTGTCTAGATAAAAGTGTAAACATATTAAACTGCAAGTTACAAGTAAAATATTCTCGATTATTTGAATTTTCTTTTGTTTATTTAACTTTCCAAGGGATTTCGCAAAAGGCAACATTATCTTTATATAATATATATACATTGTACTTGCAAATATATGAATTGTTAAAATGGCATGCGACAACACACACACACACACACACACACGCACACGCACGCACACGCACACGCACAGAAAAAGGTTAGAAAAAAAGTGGTTATACGTAAAAACCTGACAAAGTAAATGAATAAAAAAAAGTAGAAGGAAATGGAAAAAATGTTTAGTTTGTCGTGAATAGCATATACTTGCTTATGAAAACGTAAACAATGTCTAATATGCTTAACGCGTTATTGTCCCTTACATTTCTTTGGACCAATTTATTTAACATAAAAAACAAAACATCTTCGAGTAATATTGTACCAAACTTTTCGAATATAAAAGGCACTATTTCTGCCAAATAAATATTGTTTCTGATATTATGTTCACATCAATAGTGTTGAATTAATGTCATCTCTTATATCATTGACATTGTTCATGCCTATAATATGCATTTGGATGAAAATTTCCATTAACCATACCCCATCCATTTTGGATTTTCTTTTCAAAGATGGCTGACCGATAGTCCTTAACTGAGAAGTAAAATAATGACATACATCAAATATTAGCAAAATGGTGATTTACTATAATGTTCGGAGAATTATTAAAATCAGAAAAAATAGACTAATACCTCTATAATAAATCTGTAAATCCAGTAGTTAAGCTCGTGTGCCTGGAGATTTACAGATAATGGCGTAACTCTGTGCTATTTCGTCTTGAAGTACTTTGTCGTTGCGCCATTTCCTCTACGCATTCCAAACGTTTACACCCCACAAAGAGTTCTTTTGAGTATTTTTAGATGTTCTCGATTTTCTTATTATTTCAACTTCATTATCACTCGACATTTTAGTAAAATGTTTTTCACACGAACTATCGGCAGCAACGATTTGCAAAAAGACGCAATTACCCAAGTCGTCCCGTTACCCGTTTCATCCATATTAAATTGACTCATTATGAGGTCATTATCCATATGAAATAAATCATCTTTGTCCTTCGTGTAATACACATTTCACTCAAAATTAAATCCGTCTCAACATCAAACAAGTCTTCTGAAATTTTTGTAGACATTGACAACCAGCTACCACGAGGAAAAGCACGTGGCGCGACAGCACGTCATTCCCGTGCATATCATGTGTGTTGTTATTTGGATTTGAATAGGCCAATGTAACATATTCTATACAAGATGTCAGATATATTTGCTTTTTTTAAAACATTAATAAGAACTGATTTTCAGTGGATCCATCACGTATATCTTTAAAACAAGAACAGCAATTTTTCTACCCGGCATACAAGTCAGATACACGTACTCGTTTAACTACAAAAGTGTCCTCTAACAGACGTTAGGCGGGCGATTTGATTTGCTTGACCGAAAAACAAATATTTACTCGGCTTCGCCTCGTAATTATTAGTTTTTCGGTCAAGCAAACTGTCCGTCTAACGTCTGTTAGAGGACACTTTTGTAGTTAGACTCGTACTGTATCTATTACATACATATACTGAAAGAAATAAGTTTAGCACATAAATAACATGGTAAATCCCGTTGAACAGATTCAAGACTATATGCCTTATAATTTCGTTCTTATTTCAATATAAAGGGAGATAATTTTAAAATTTACTTTTGATTTGTAATTTCATATTAATGACAAGGTTAATGTCAATTGTTTTTGCGTTTTTTATCACGTTTTAACCCAGAATATTTATTTAATAAAGTTTAACCCTGTTCTTGATAATATTCTTATTTTTAATGTGAAAAATGTTGTTTATATAAATGGGAGATAACTCTGATACTTACTTGAATCACACATAATAAGTAAAAAAACAAGAACAACTTCTGACATGTCAAAGTTATCAAATGCTTCACATTATAAAATAAACATTCAGTTTCTTTCAGGTAGATATGCAAAATACCGTGCAAACTTATTTCGTTCAGTATAATATACTATAACACTATCACTTCTTCTCCCTATCCTTCTATACTATCGTAATGCATTCCTGTGAAATAAATTGTGGCCAGACACAGCTACTGAGGAAGGAAACGTTAAAGTGCGTTTATAGAATGAAACAATTTTATGTAAAACGGGTCATTTTATATATGTTGGCCTTAAAAATAATTTCACCTAATTTGTACCAAATCTATTATTTAGTTTAATATGTACAGCATTTGTCCATACATAAGTATTAACTTTCTCGCCCCATCCAACCCCTTCTGCAAGAAACGAAAATGTGGAGTATGAAATACAATCTTAATATCGGCTTAAAAAGTTTGCATGTTGTAAAATTTAAACATTTAATAGGTCATTTTATACAGGTTATCGCTTTTATTTTCAGTAAAAAATGTGTTTAAACTTGTTTTATTGTCGAAATATCCCTTATAAAATCCTGCTAAGATAAGCTTTCCTCATCGTTCATTGGAATTAAGGCGGGACGACGTAATGGTATTTACACTTTTGTTTTTGTCTATTGATCTATCTTTTCTTTTGTTCCATGTTCATGGTTTTCTATAGTGACTTTATAAGCCTCATAAGGCTGAGTATTCAATTTTGTTTTACTTTAGATTGCCAATATTTTTCTGAATTGTTTTGTATATGTAATATTTTGTAACAATGCTATTTGTCACTTTAATAAAACAAAATAATATTAAATGATCGTCGTCGACAGTTTACCTCTGTCTACACTGTGTAAAAATTCAGTCTACTATATTATATTAATGTAGATTAATTTATTGAATCAAATTTAATATGTTTATGACACCAATTTGTTTCTAAAACTGTTTACTTACATGTTACAGTTTCCTCGAATTTATTTCAGAACGCTTATTTGTGTGGATTTAATAAATAACTTTCCTTTAAATGTTAAAAAGAAACACCCTTTGTACTTTTTCTTTCTCACAATACGGGCAGATATACATACTCTATTAAAACCGAAACTAAATGTAAACTCTGTTTAAATCACCTGCATGGTAACACACAGTTATGTATAATCAAAATAGTGTCAGCACCCTTATTTTTGTGGATTTAATAAATAACTTTCGTTGAAATGTTACAAGGAAACCCCCTTTGTTTTTTTTTCACAATACGGACGGGTATATATAAACTATTAGGAAACCGAAACTTAATGTAAACTCTGTTTAAATCACCTGCATGGTAATACCTTTAAATCCTTAAACCATACAGTTATGTAAAATTAATGTAGTAAAATAGTGTTAAAGATCAATACTTACATTTTAATTACACTAATGACCAATTTCCACCATATTCGGACTTAATTGAACATGCAGTTTTAGTACTTCCTTACTGTTTGCTATATTCGGAACACCTCAAACGTAAAGTTATATTTAGCTAATTAGAACACCTCAACATAGTCTGGTACCCTTCCCCAACTGCGCTCGCTACTCTCTCTTCGTTGGGTTAGGCAATGGCTGGTGGCAAATTGAGGTCAATGTGTCAACAAGGTGTTTTTAAATTTGAGAACGCCATTTGTTTAAAAAATAGTTTCACTCATAACTAACATACTAAAGGTGTGACCGAGGTGAGGATTCGATGTAATACGATCTTATTGATCTCAGTCATGTAAATTTGTTTGAAAAAGGATTTAATTAAGATTCTTGCACCAATAGTTGATGAAATCTAAAATAGGCGTCTCCTTCTCTTATAATGTGGTTTGATGAATAGCATAGTGTCTGTTCTTTGATTTAAAACCGATATGATGTATTTTGGCCTATACATAAGGAAGTTATATCAGTTTTATGAATTTCCGCACCTCACCCACCTTCATTTTACATGGACCATATTTGATATTGTCGGGTCGGTGCATGGTTCGGACCAGACTTGATTTTGTTGATGATGTTAGTTTAAAACAGTTATATTAATGTGACACAAAGGATAAATAACAAATAAATTTACTTTCTACATGAAGTTGCGGTGGTCGAGTGGATAGCATACTTTACTCTCGTCCTAGATGTCATGGGTTTAATCCGCAGTGGGGCCACATCCAAGGTATATCAAAGCACTCCCGTATTATTTTACCCGGGCAAGGTTCTGTGAAAGTATGCTATCATTTAGAGGGGATGTAAAGCCATTGGTCCTGTGTGCAGGGGAAGTGGTTGGGTGGGGAATATATTTTGCTATACAGGTAAGAATTAATTGGCATGGTAAACAGTGTAAACCCTGACTTTTTTTGTAAACTCTGCTGACCTGGATATACAGGTCGCATTGTTCATTGAATTTTGTTGCCAGACAAACTATTTTTTTTGTTTTCATTCATTTAAGTTTGGACTGACAAAGAAAATGAATGTTTACAAACATTTGCATTTATATAAAAACTGATAAAATAATCTTTGTTCTTTTTATGAAAAATATTAGAGGTGAATGTGTACCCTAATATCAGTTGATGAATTGAATGTTGTTTAACGGCTCATCAACACCAAGGTTACATGTATAAAGAGCTGCCCGAGAGAGACAGGAACGATACATAGGAAGCTGGGAACCTGTCCAGCCCTTACAAATGTATTTGGTTTAAACAATATTTATTCAAGAAATGTGGTGAACAATTATATGTCAAATAATACCTTGACAGGATTTTACAAGCTTTCGTTGACAATTTATATAAATTCATGTTCTCAAATATATTTGTTACTGTGTTAGTAGGAGTAACAACCATGTTACATACATACAGCTTCAACTACAAATTATGTTGAACAAATTTGTAGACAACACCATCATATATTGCAGTTTCAGCATTCAGTCCAGAACTTGAGGTAAATTAAATAAATAAATGAGTTCGACAGATAGTTATTTTATTCATTTACTATGGAATTCGTTTTATTTATTTAGTGCTTCATTAATTGAAAGGTATGTTTGGATACAATTATAACATATTCGCTTACCATGGCGATGGGACGAGAGGGATATCTCTGCCCTGGATAATTACAACTGGTGCAGGATGTTGGAACCAGCATCTTTAATCTATTCTAATGTTCCATAATTAGGTATTTGGAATGACCATCATATGAGCAAAATGAGATGTCACTTCGGAATAACAGTCTCCTAAGAAAGTGTCTTTATCCTATGTATATATTTAAATGGTTTTCTATGACTGACGTGTACATTTTTCTGTCAGGCATTCACAACCAGCATTGGATAATTACACAAACATCATTTGCATGTGACTACAAAATTAATATATCATCTGGACTGCTGTGAAAATGGATTTAGATAAAGAGCAAAGACGAAGTCAACTACAAAAGAGCTAAAGTTAAACAAATAAAGAAATGTATATCCTTTGCATGTATAAATAATAATGTGTGACTGATAGTATTCTGTCAGGCATTTACAACCAGCTTTGGAAGCAGTCAAGTCGTTGGATAATCTCAATTATAAATACAAAGGGGCACATGGCAATCTTGTTATTTTTGGCTTCCCGTTAGTTTTTCTACATATATGCAATTGTTTATTCATTTATAATCAAATTGACGTTGTTTTTGCATATAACTAACTATTGGTTATATTGCACCAATATTGTTGCCGTGTGTCCCTTTAAGACAATGACACTAAGTGTCTGTCTGCCAAAAAGAAAAATAGGTGTGTTTCCTATTGCAAGCTCTAAAAAACATAGGGTAGGTCAATAGGCATTTGTTTTCCTCCTTTTTTAAAGCAAGATATTGTGAGATTCTATTTACATGTATCACATAAAACCCATAAAAGAAGATGATATAACATGAAAGTTTCTCTGTGATGTTGCCAGTTTTGGACATTTTAAATAGTTATACCACCATTGCTCAGAGGATTATAGAAAATATAGAATGGTATTATGTTTCACAATTTTTTAATTTCTTCTTCATTTATGCATAAAAAGATTTAGGTTCGCATTATGATCGGTTATTGTATGTTTAAGCAATTAACTTGATCTAAGAAGGCCCCAACATAATATGTGTTTGTATGTTAGACTTTAGTTAATAATTACAATTGTCATGTAAGTCTGTTCTGTCTTCTATGTGATAGGAAATCCATGTGCAGATGTAAGCGATGAAATAGCATGTTTATCCCAAATCACTATCCAATCGCAAATGCAGAACGTAAGTACACAGTTGCGAGATGGACAGTTTCATTTGATAGCAAGAGGCCATGACTATGTCCCACTTCCTTTATGATCTGGCACAAATGCTGGCTGCTGTTATCACCTAATGAGTATCTGTTCTGGTTTCTTGCTATACTAGGGTATGCAGAACGAGATGCTAAAAATATAACATATATGGCAAGTATAGGTACATGTACATTTAATATCACTGTGTAGTAGGTACAATGACGAATGAGTTAGTTCTTTCTATTTCTTTCTACTGATACTGAACACAATTTTAATTTAATATCATGGCAGCCTCATTTCCGAAGAAGGGTTTGTGATTTTTTTGTATCACAATGATTAACATAGGCATTTAATGGAGTAATGTGTTTGTTTGTATCACTGATTAACATAGACATTTAATGGAGTAATGTGTTTGTTTGTATCACTGATTAACATAGACATTTAATGGAGTAATGTGTTTGTTTGTATCATTGATTAACATAGACATTTAATGGAGTAATGTGTTTGTTTGTATCACTGATTAACATAGACATCTAATGGAGTAATGTGTTTGTTTGTATCACTGATTAACATAGACATTTAATGGAGTAATGTGTTTGTTTGTATCACTGATTACCATAGATATTTAATGGAGTAATGTGTTTGTTTTTATCACTGATTAACATAGACATTTAACATAGACATTTAATGGAGTAATGTGTTTGTTTGTATCATTGATTAACATAGACATTTAATGGAGTAATGTGTTTGTTTGTATCACTGATTAACATAGACATCTAATGGAGTAATGTGTTTGTTTGTATCACTGATAAACATAGACATTTAATGGAGTAATGTGTTTGTTTGTATCACTGATTAACATAGACATTTAATGGAGTAATGTGTTTGTTTGTATCACTGATAAACATAGACATTTAATGGATTAATGTGTTTGTGACTTAAACGGCTACTTTACAATAAACAAAAACATCTTCAGAATTATGGCTTTTCTTTCCGACACAATTATTTTTTTTGAAACATTTTTCCCTCTTCCTTTCCCTCAATATTGTTTCATGATAAATATACATCATATTAAGCTAACGAATTGTATATTTAATTAGAGAAAAATAATTGTTACTGTTTTCCTATATAATGTTGTATGTAATGATGTCATTGAGCATGAATATCATTTTTGTTTTATTTTGCTTGTAAAATATTTTTTCAAGAAGTCGGTCTCCTCCCCACAATAATTCAAACAAACTTACTTTTTTCTAAAAATGTTTGCTTGTCAAATATGTTTTCTCTCAAAATTTCTCCCCCCACACCACACCGCCACCATCACCACCACTCCGCCACCCCTCCAATAACTGAAACGTTCCTACGACCATGTACCCGACAATATCACGACTATGTACCCGACAATATCAAATATGGGCCATGTAAAATGAAGATGGGGGCACGAAAAATCATAAAACTGACAACTTCATTATTTATAGACCCATATACATCAGCTCTGGTTTTATTCAAACCACGTTATAAGAGAAAAAGACGCCTATTTTAGTTTCCATCGACGATAAAGCATGTTGTTGACACCTACCTGCAGATTCGACCCGCCATCACAACATTGGTACACATGCATTACTCAAATCGTATGCGAATCAGATAAATTATACCTTATCACAACAGTCATTATAGCATACTTTTGAAAACAATTCACTTCAGATAGAACTACGTACTTAAAATCCTGACATGTCCCGCTACACTTTGACCCACAATGCCTCATTCAAAATGCCACCAGCCATTGCCTGACCCACGAAGAGAGAGTAGCGAGTGCAGTAGATGAAGGGTACCAGACTAGTCACAGACATTCTTATTATAATTTCATCAACTTTGGAATGTCAGATGTGAAAAATCTTGTGGCCAGCTAGAAATAAGACCTTTCCAAGTACTGAACAACAAAAGCAACTTCAAAATGAAAATGCTGCTTCTTAAAATGAGAATACTCACCGTAAAAAATGGATGTCACTAACAACAACTCTTTCATTTACACATATGTTTTACATATTTAGATGCCTTTACTCTGTATAAAAATCAATTTCATACAAGAACCTTGGTGATAGAAAGCCAGTGGAAAGTCCTCGTTGTGATAAAACACTTGAACAAAATACATTGCATTTACTGGAGAAAAAAAAGTGTCACATGGTTAATGTATTCTACGTGACATGGTTTTACGTGTCACCTTTACCACAACAAAACCATGCTGTGGATATTAACAAATGTCTATTTAAAACCTTAAGGGAATTATTATATTACTAAAGGTATTCTCATTTATAACCATACATCGCATATAGGTCCGCACTAACAGTCTGAAATAAGTAACACACCTCTGGGGGTGTTTACGTTGTATCGTTACGTGACCCTATAGCTGTGCTATACACACACTTTACAATGATATCGACACTCTTAACCAATATCCTGAATGATTTGCAGTACATTCATGCAATCGGGTCCAGTTAATAAATTTTGAAACTGATTTTTTTTTAAATGTTAAATATCGTTTTACTTGACAGTAGCCTTACGTGACAGCATTGTCATTGTGGCTTTATTTTGACGAGGCGATGATGATAATATTATTCGTATTTGACTACACGTCACTGGGCAGAGGTTTTGCGCGTCATATGCATTTCAAATGATTGTATTTCCGCCAAAACAAAGTGTAAGTATCCAGATACCCTGTGTGACTGTATCGTGTCATTTATTGTGCCAAAATACGCATATTTTATTTATTTCTGTTGTCCTGGGATAAAAAATTGATAGAAGAGTTAACATCCAATGAAATACAAATATAACATGTGTCTTGCACACTAATATAGCTGCGACTGATCGTTACGAAAAATATGATTAATTGTCACGTAAAATTCAAGCTGTTACGCTAAATTTTACGTGTGTCCATTTGACAATTTACAAGCTTAGTTTGAGTGTTTATTATCAACAGTTCTGTTTAATAAATAAATGAATAGTTATGCAACTTTGTTTTTCAAAAGAGAGGATTTTGTTTAAAAAATATCATCAAATCGTAATTAGTGAAATCAGTGAAGCAAAACCGAATGCATGCGTGTTTTGTCTTTTTCTGTCAAGATTGAGGTAGAAATCTGTATTAGAAAAGCTGATAAAAGAATTGTTAAAAGGGTGTGACCTGCTGTTAAGTATATCCACTACTGGACGGAAGATTTTTTTTAAACTGTCTAAGAATGATAGTCTGGAACTGACCGACTTTTTTGGGAAATTAGAAATAAGTGTTTTACGTGACGAAAATAAAGTCATATGAAACTATCTAAACTCGAATGAAAGAAGTCCATTCGCTGTTACCTATGATTATAGTTATCAGAATGTAAATCTATAGACGACTCCGCTAGTTTTTTATTATAATCAATATAATATTAATTCATATGATGTTTTAAGGCTTTTATAAATTTTCATTTTCTGATCAAAGTGGGCCTCCCATGGTTTTTTGGGGATCTGGGGAACATGGCGAACACACGACCTTTTCATTTCAAGTCCTGTGCTCTATCCACTGAACTTTAACGCTACTTGAGAAAATAGTATACTAACTACCTTTTATTACATGTATGAGACAAAATGACATATCTGAACGCCACTCAAGATGGAGCAATGCATATGTAGTCCATCTTGTCGCACGTGTAAATTAACATTGACTGGTGTAATACTGTATGTTATCAATATGAAATTAATACTTCGCCTCAAAACAATCAGATCTTGACCTGTTATTTAGCGCTTGATGAGTTTATGTGTGCGCGCTTGTTATTACGTAATGCCCAATTAGTGTTAAAAATGTTACAACATACCAATAAAAAGCCGTGTTTTAGTGGTTCAGCGTACAACCTTCAAAACTTACAAGTGCAAGGCTGTGGTCCAAATTCCGTTCAGGGCAACTACATTTTTTATCACATGTATTCTGAAGCCGTATATTTATCGATGTTACCTGTACGGAGGCTAAATAAAAATATGAAATTTTACGCATCGATTTCTGTTTATATACCGATCTTTGGGGTGTTCGTCGATTTGAAACTAATTCACACGTGACTCATTCATATTCATGAGTTATTATCAGTTAAAATAGGGACTGTGTAGCTTTAAGGTCTAGTCGATCCTAGCGAAAATTCCGGTTGTTTAGAAATCCAAGATGGACAACAAAGAAAAGAATAGATTAAACAAAGAAGAAGTTTAGTTTGTAGCGACTACTCCTCCGACACTGTAAGTGTATAGGACATTTTCTAAAAATGATCAGCATGACGTACTTTTGGTCTTTGATGAAAAGAAAATCGTTTTGATTGGACGTCAACCATGGCCACCAGTGGACATCTTTGTCTATATAGAGTTATATAGGAAAATCTTGTGGCAACTACTCCTCAGAAACTGCTTAATGGATTTTTAGCAAGCTTTATAGGAATGTTCCTCTTGATGTCTAGTTAGTCCTAAGTAAAAATCAGTTTGGCTATACTTTCAATTTGGCCACCACAGTAAAAAAATATAATTTTGTGGCGACTACTTCTCAAACACCTTAAGAGGTATTGATTTGGAACCTTTACCAAATTGACTAACTTGACATACAGTTGGTCCTTAACAAAATTCATTTTGATTCGATATCAAACAGCGGATATCTTTGTTTACATAGAGTTATACAGGAAAAACGTGTAGCGACTACTCCTCTGGAACTACGTGATGGATTTTCAAGAAAATATCCAGGAAATTCTTCAGGATACATGCATAAAGTTACAAAAACAAATACATACATTCCGGGGAAAATGTTTAAAAGCAAAAACATAAACCAAATAATACTATAAACGTGGCTTTATGCGCCCATGCCAGTAATGGTATAATACAGCTGTATTATAATCTATTATACCAATACTGGCATTGGCGCATAAAGCGCACGTTTATAATAACATTTTATTCAGCTGCCAAAGGCAGCTGACTCTTATATGACTTTAGAATATGTCTATGGTTAACAGACTGTGAATCATGTAGCCGACAATAAGCATGCATTACAACTGCAATTCCTAGGGAACCCGTCTAAAAACCTTGAATGGTATAAACACATATTTTTCAATGTTCAAAGCTTGCCGATTTATTGCCTCAAATGACGTTTTCGTAGAGCAGTCTACTAAAGTGTAGAATGCGGCAATATTTCCGGGATCTTCACGTCCGGGATTCTTTTACGGAGCATAATAAAACTGAATGAAACGCAAGTATTGGAATGGAATAAGTGCAAATCTGTATTTTAATGGAATAATACCATTTTGTGGAATAATACCCATTTATAATGCGGTATTCTCGTAAATACCGCCGTGTTATACACTAGTCGATGGGTTTATGGTTTTCATAATTGCACATGTAATGGTAAGGTAGCAATGAACAGTTTCTTTGAGTTTTCACTTTGATAACGCAATCTTATAATTACACATGGTAGCAGTGAGACGTCTGTTGTAATGCACACGCTAACGCACACGCATCCCTTACATGTGAACACCTGTATTTCTGTGCTGATGTGTACTTCTAGCACGTCGTTTCTCCAAAGTTGAATTGTAATCAGTATGTAAGGCAAATCAAGGTATTTGAATAGAGAGAAGCGAGGTCGCCCACCTTGATTCAAAATGTTTGGTAGGAACAAGTGATGGTAAAACTCGGGAAGAATGTGTCTGGTAAGGAAAAAAAACGGTCGTGGCGTGTTTACGTCAACATTATTTTTTTCAATATTGTTTTAATACCCGTGACTTGAAATGGTATTATGTTAAACTTCGTTTCCAGTCCCTACCCAGATATATGCTATTTCCTCTCGGCAGCTATTTTACGCTTGCGTAAAAATTTGCTTGTACTTAAATGAATTAACAAAAGACGACAAAGGTGTAGTCAGTGGTATATTGCTCAAAATTTGAAAAATGAAATATCATATCTTACTAGCTCTGCCAAAAATCACATACATAGGATTGATTATCTCTTTAAAAAAATATGATGAAACGAGTCCAGCCAATCTATATCGATGGAAGATTACAAATGACCCAA
This sequence comes from Cyrtodaria siliqua, assembly GCA_037043455.1. Classification (NCBI taxonomy): domain Eukaryota; kingdom Metazoa; phylum Mollusca; class Bivalvia; order Adapedonta; family Hiatellidae; genus Cyrtodaria; species Cyrtodaria siliqua. The sequence continues at coordinate 101,157 of JAWPHD010008431.1, forward strand.
CATCCACTGTGTAACCAACGAGAAACGCTGGAACACATCCAATAGGTATTACACAGGGCCGCTACAGATGGAGGCATGATAGCTTTCTTAAATAGTAGACTGAAGCCCTGGGGAAAAAAGACGGAAATAAAAGAAGGTCAAATGAAAGTCTGGCTCTACCTTCATGTCATTTGCAAAGGAATGGTAGGAGATACAACACATAGAATGGGAATCCTGCACAGGGCAGATATATGGGAAATGAAGGCTGATTTGGACAAAAAAGATTACAATTTTCCGGACGTTGTCCAGACAAATAACAGACCTGACATTGTTTTGTGTTCCCCCAAGTCCAAACATGTTATGGTGGATTGTACTTTGCCGTGGGAGACAGCATATGAGACTAAGAAAGTCTGCTGAAGCTATGTAAGGAACGAGTCTGGCATGCATATCTTTGTCCAGTAGAAAACAGATGTAGGTGCTTCCATGTCAGTGTGGACAATGTTCAGCGCCTTGGGCGTCGTTGGAATGAGAGAAGCTGAATTGAATGGCTCATCAACACAGTAAAGGTTATTTAGAGCCGCCCCAGAGAGAGGGGAAGGATACTTAGGAATCCGGGAACCGTGTCCTACTCTTATTATCGAATATATTCCTATGGTTCTTCAACGTGCTCGGAGGATAGACCGATACACGGGATCGCCCGGTTTACGTCCCCATCCGACGGACGAGACTAAGGGAAAGTGTCTTTCCCAAGAACACACCGACGAAACGCAGTAGCACCACGGAGTATTGAACCCGGGGCCTCAGGTTACAAATCCGCCGTGCTACCGAATGCGCCAGCTACGCAGCCCTCCGAGAAGAGCTGAAGTCTAGGGGTTGAGTAGGAGCTGAAGGCGTATCCAGCTTGCTGAATTGCACAAGAGAACAAAAATACTGGAAACCATCCACTGATGGGTAATAACAAATAACTGATCCTCACTGTCGAGCAACCACCTGGAGAGTGTTTCGGGTCTAAAACACGTGTAATAATACCGCATTTAGTGCTGTTACACGTGCATCAATGCTACAATCAATTTAATTTTACCTCATGTCAATCACCATGTTAAATTCCCGTAATCTGCTGTTTAATATGTTGCGCTGTCGTACGCTGTTGTAATGTCACTCCCATTGTATTGACGTCACCGGAGGTTAGCATTTTTTGGAACGTTTCCCCGCCAATCGCATTATCTCGGTATCCATGAAAACCGACGTGACAGCAAGTTTTCACTGTTGTCTTTTCCGTGTTCACTGTCTTCGGGATGGTTCAAATTGCTGTACTATTGACATTTTAAAATATTTAGTTCGGCTAGACGGCGTGAACGCAAGCTTGAACAATCTCAATCAAACCGAGACTGCAATATTTTTTATATTTATCGTGTTCGGCGATTTCCAAATTTCTCCTTTCATGCTCTTTTCATATTCTCAACAGTGAACGCTTATAAAAGTGTCGGACTAAAAACAGTTTGCACAACTTTCTGACGATAATTTGGAAATATTAATAACGAGTCCACAAATGAAGATTACGAAAGCACACAAATGAATCCAGACTCTATCAGACACAATATAAACGGCTTTAACCAGCGAAGCCAAACCCCAAAAATTCACGAATACTTTAAGAACCCGTGAATAAACATATAGTTTTAATTGGCACATATACATTATTGCATGACCTGAACACCTGGACAGAGTTTTGAAAAAGGGCTTTGTAGTGTTTGTCGTTATCTGTTGGGTTAGTTTATTTAACATCTTCACATTGTATCCTACAGGTCCTTGTGCTGCAGAGCTGGCCAGCGTTGAGGCACGTCTACAAGCAGATGTTAACCACAATCTACTCGGTCTAGAAAGGCCTCATTGTGACGTCGACGGAAGCTATGAGGCATGCAGAATGGTGGATCACAGTAAGTCTTCAGTATGACAAAAGTCGATGTTAATAAGTGTAATTCGTGGCAACATTCAGTATAAATATGTGTGTCGATGTAAAAACGTGTGATTTGTGACAAAATTCGATGTAAATATGTGTGTGTGTGTGTACTTCTAAGGATTATAGTCCGTCCGCCAACAAAAACGCCTGGAGAACCCTGGTCGCTATGGGCACAATAGAGTCTGGACTTTTTCTAGATGAGTGTGTTGGTTGATCTGGTGCTGCTGTGTTGCTGTGTCGTCGGTTCTCTTGTAGGTATGTAGGTGGATGTCGCTGCTGCTCTGTGTAGTTGTCGCTGTGGCGGTGAAGTGGTGGTCTGGTGGTCGAGGTGGCCTGCATCCGCTACGCTACATCCGCTAGTGTAGTGCCCTACAGCCGCTAGTGGTCGGGGTCCTTGTGTTTGGGGCCACACCCGTCACATATGGCCCCTGCGCTGCAAACATCATCTGGATAGCTGTGTTGAGTCTCTACCCCTCTTCAGCTGGTTGACTACGGTCGAATGTAGGCCTCGGCGTCGATCCCTAACTATTACTACCGACTTCTACTTCTGCTGCTAGCTATGGGGCTGTGTTGATCTCAGCTCCGGCCCGCGGACTTCTGTCTTCCAGCTTCCAAGCGAGTTCACTGCTATCTGATCAGATGATGGCTGCCTTGACGGGGGCGCAGGGGCCTTCTTCACTATCAGTCAAGTGACACTCATGCTCCCGAACCGAGACAAACCAGTTCAGAAGTACCAGTGTGTTAGTCACTATACGCGAATATAGTGATTTACCACACCAGCAATGTTGTACAGGGCTGGCAATGCGTACCCCCATACAAACACCATAAGTGTCACCAGTGCCTTCTCCGCGACGTGCACGCTGTGAAGAGCAGGAGAAGGATGTAAATATGTGTGATTTATGACAAAATTCGATATAAATACCTGTGTCGATGTAAAAACGTGTGATTTTTGGCAAAATTCGATGTATATATGTGTGTTTTATGACAAACCTCCATATAAATACGTGTGTCGATGTTAATACTTGTGATTGATGATACAATTTGTTATAAATACGTGTGTCGATGTAAATATATGTGATTTTTTACAAAATTCGATATAAATACGTGTGTCGATATAAAAACATGTAATTTGTGACACAATTCGATGTAAATATGTGTTATTTATGACAAAATTCGATATAAATGCGTGTGTCGATGTAAATAAGTGTGATTGATGATAAAATTCGATATAAATACTGTGTCGATGTAAATATGTGTGATTTATGACAAATTTTGATATAAATGCATGTGTCGATGTAAATAGGTGAGATTTGTGACACAGTTCGATAAACATATGTGTGTTGATGTAAAAACGAGTGATGTGTGACAAAATTCGATATCAATATGTGGGATTTATGACAAAATTCGATATAAATGCGTGTGTCGATGTAAATATGTATGATTTATAACAAATTTGTTATAAACACATGTGTCAATGTCAATACTTGTGATTTGTGACAACATTCGATATAAATACGTGTGTAGATGTAAATACGTGTGATTTATGACACCATTCGATATAAATACGTGTGTCGATGTAAATACCTGTGATTTATGACAAATGTCGATATAAATACGTGTGTCAATGTAAATACCTGTGATTTATGACAACATTCGATATAAATACGTGTGTTGATGTAAATACCTCTGATTTATGACAACATCGATATAAATACGCGTGTCGATGTAAATACGTGTGAATTGTGACAAAATTCGATGTAAATACGTGTGTCGATGTAAATACCTGTGATTTTATGACAAATTCGATATAAATACGTGTGTCGATGTAAATACCTGTGATTTATGACAACATCGATATAAATACGCGTGTCGATGTAAATACGTGTGATTTGTGACAAAGTTCGATGTAAATACGTTTGTCGATGTAAATACTTGTGAATTGTGTCAAAATTCGATGTAAATATGTGTGTCGATGTAAATACGTGTGAATTGTGACAAAATTCGATGTAAATACATCTGAGTAATATTACCAGCAATGTGATGGACAACTTTATTCGTGCTGGATTACACGCTGTTACGGCTAATATTATGGTGTAAATCGATTGAAAATCTAAATTTGATATTACAGAGCGTTAGAAGAAGTGCCGATTAGTACATAATTTTGACTTATTTTAGGTAATGGTTCAATTGCGTTTAAAAAGAAAAAAAAGCATTAGCAGAAACAAGCGCCCCTAACAATACTGAGAACATATTGAAGGTGGCAACATTACAATTGTTTTTAATATTATTTTTTAACACTGTATCTTGTTACGGATAAATATAAATACATTCAAGTCTCGTACATGATTGAGTTGGGTAAAAAAACACTTTCTGTTTAAAAACTGCATGTTACCGATAACACCAAAATACTAATATTCCGATTATTAGGTTGTTATATGACCTCAGCATGTTATTTGCAGGACTGTCAGAAAATGAAGCAAATATTAAGTTTCAAGTGTGTGTTTTTACAGAGCGTTTTGCGTGACGAAGAATGGTACTCGCATAAATAACTACATGCTCTACCTTGGGAGACTGGTTACAACATGAACTGCCGTATGTTTTATTATAACCTCCTTTCGATATATTCAGTGATTTCTTTGGTTATAACATGAAGTCGTTACCTCCCTTTGATGTGTTCGATGATGTCTCTTGATATGACATGAATTGAATTGAACTGAATGTTGTTTAACGGCTCATCAACACAGTATAGGTTATTTAGAGCCGCCCCAGAGAGAGGGGAAGGATACATAGGAATCCGGGAACCTGCCCTACTCTTATTATCGAATAGATTCCTATGGTTCTTTAACGTGCTCGGAGGATAGACCGATACACGGGACCGCCCGGTTTACGTCCCCATCCGACGGATGAGGCTAAGGGAAAGTGTCTTGCCCAAGGACAAACCGACGGAACTGCTATGACATGAACTGTCGTATGTTTTATCATTACCTCCTTTTGTTGTATTCGATGATTTCTCTGGCTACGACATGAAGTCGAATGTTTTATTATTACCTCCCTTTGATGTATTCGATGATTTCTGGCTACGACATGAACTGCCGTATGTTTTAATATTACCTCCCTTCGATGTAATCGATGATTTCTCTGGTTACGACATAAACTGTCGCATGTTTTATTACTGCCTCCCTTTAAGACTTTTTTTTTTATATACGCAAGCTATTTGTGAACTGTACGATTTATAGTTCATACCCTAATTAGGTCAAAATAACGATATGATTTGTTTTATGTCATCACTATAGTGCACGGGTGACGATATGATTTAGTTATTATAGCGTTTACCAGTAGTGTCGACACTGACATGCATTCTATATTACGCAATTAGAGTACATTGAGATGTGTGTAGCATATGAAGGTGTTTAAATTATCAACGATATGATACCATACTCTGTTTGTTTTGTAGCATGTCCATTTCATCTGTCTGCCATACTCTAAGTTCCAATATCTAGTAGTTGTTTTCAATTAAATGATTTATACCTGTGCAAATACAAAGAAAATGTTAGCGACCATGCTACAAAGCTTTCCCCTTTGTTAAAATGTAACAACATATATATAAATCCATAATAGGTCAACTGACAGCATCGTTTTAATATAGAAATTAAAGGGACACACGGCAATCTTGTCTCTTAAAAATACGTGCAGCTTTTACTTTTACAACTTATGTTGTCATATATTCCTCAGTTTGAAGTTCAATACATCATTAATACAGTAATGGTAACGTAACGAAGAAAAGCCATGTGTCATTTGTATTTCCCACGATACGATATGTTAATATTCGCACCAGCTTTAAAAGATTGCAACAATTATAGTGTATACATAATCCAAGGTCGTTGTATACTCAGTTGCAAAAGAAAGTGTACGCTGAGTTTTGTTTAAATTTAATTGTATAAAGTTTTTTAGAATTAAATTGACAAATTCCAAAATGAATATGCCATGTTTGGTACCAAAGTTTTTATCATTACATTGCCAATATCATGTTGTTTGTTTTTCAATTGGTTGAATCATTAAGGGACTGTCATTTGATAAAGAGGATAGGGTGTAAAGTAAATAACATTTTCAGAGTGTACACTTTCTTTTGCAACTGATTATACAAGATTGCCGAGTCTCTCTGCTGTAAAAATAAGTTGTAGGAAGCTCGCTTTGAATGGCAAAAATGTCTATGTGTTACCATTATTCTTCTGCCGAAATGTATGTGATTGTATTTTTCACTTTGTTTATTTACTTATTTGCACGTGTTTTCCAACTATAGAATGCGCACGGGATGAGTATGCCTACGAGCAGACGGGTTTGATTGGCAAGGCATTTCACTGTGATACCAACGGCAACTACGCCATTGGCGGCTGTACAGGCTCCGTCTGCTACTGCCAGGATATGTATGGAAAACAAATCGGAACATCTACCGTGCCCATTGGAACACAGAACTCTCTCAATTGCTAGATTATGCTCTATAGATACACACGTGTTTGGTTAAGAAATGATCGACACTGTTCAAACGTGTTTTATCAATAACCCAGATTGTTTAAAAACTGGAATAAATGTTTTTTAAATGTGTTTGTGTTGTTCAGTTGAATGATTGGTTTGTATACACAGTATCACTGGATGACTTGTATGCCCCCACCACCGAATTGTGAGAGGGCATATAGCGTTAGCCATATCCGTCCGTCCGTACCGAAAAGTGTGTCTATCTCCTCCCACAGTTGCCAGCCTTTACATGATGCTTACCTATGATGTCAAGATGTGCAACGAATCTGCGTCAACATCGACCTTGTATTACCTGAGTTACGGCTGTTTTTGTTAAATTTTAAGTTAAAATATATTGTGTATCTTTCTCCTCCCACAGTTTTTAACCGACTGTTTGGAAACTTTATAGGATGCTTAACATATCATATCAATGTGTCCACATTCGGCGTCCGAATTGACCTTGCATTACCGGAGTTACAACCCTTTTTGTTTAATTTTCTGTTTTGCGATGATTGTTTTCAGTGGGACATCCGTGTACCATGGACAAAAACGGTCAAAATATAATACGTTATATATAAGTTAAAGCAAAATATCAAGCTTGCTATCTGTGACTTTATAGGTACTCACGGAAAACTCTTAAAATTATTTCTTTAACTCAGCTATAATGGGTCCTGATGAGATTAACAATGTTCAATGTCTTACGAGAAATGTCCAACGAATTAAGTTTTCTAGATAAACTTTTCGAAAGGCTTCTGTTCTAAATTGTTTCGTGACAATAATTTCCTTTCTGCTTTTCAGTCAGGATTTCTTTCCGGGTGATTCAACTGTGAATCATATCTCAAGGATTTCTCAAAATTTAAATCCTTGCGTATAGATCTCTACAATGTTTTGTGTCAAGCGGCGAGCAAAGAAATACGAATATCTTTTTTTAGAAATCAGTAAAGCCTATGATCGAGTCTGGCATACAGCTCTTCTTAACCCTTTCCCCGCCAAATTTTAAATGTCGTCTGCTAAAATTTAAATTCAAACCTTCCAGTGATATTTTGTATATAAAGTGTTATGGAAAACATCCTTACCGAGCGGGTACAGTGTAAACCCTGATCAGTATGCACATTATGGACGTGTTGATCTGGGTTAACATTGGTCGCAAAAATAAATGTCTTCGACTGTGGCAGCGAAAGGGTTAACAAGTTAAAAACAGCGGGAATTTCGTCGTGGGGATAAAAAGAATATGTAATGTTTTGAACTGAAGAAGGGGCACCTTGATCAATCTGGATATTTTGATCAAAGTCTTTCAGCTGCCTTTTAGATATTAGCGGATTGAACGTAAACAAAGAAATATATCCTTTTAGTATATTTATATTACACTTGAGTAAATGATGAAATTAAATCAGTAAATTGTTATTCTGTTGGTGGTTTTGTAATCTACTTTAATATATAGTATGCAACATCATGGTTAAATCAGCTTGATCTACAGTTTAGTGTCATTTGGTATGCCATAGTCCTTAGACCATTCATTAAGCTTTCCTTTTTCAATTTCATTTTATAAACACACACGTGTTTCCTATTAACACGACAGAAATAACAACATATACCATACACAGAGGTTCTTACATGAATACTTATTTATTATTGACGAGTCAGCGTATATAGTACGATACCACAGCTTGCTGAACATCATATCACTTTTACCAACGAGTTTAATTCGGAACTAAATTTGCACAAATGCGGGATTCAATTTATCATGTAATTCGTACATCGCTTAACATTAGGATGCATGCCTTACAAGATGCCACTGACATAAAGTCATACCATTAGTGTATTGTATATCTGAAATGGTAGTTTTAGTCCAAGGAACCATTTTAAGCAATAAATGGTAATATGGCCAGCCTTAAAACATGTTTAGACTATTAGTCACAAATAAATTCAACAAGCAAAATGTATTATTCTAAAACCAATTATATCGCCAAAGTCATATAGTTTTGGAAAGACGAGATTTCTCATATTTGTATTACGAATTATCCGGCATGAAGGCTGAAATGTATGGAACAGACAGACAAGTAGATTAATATGCACTTATATAAAAACCTATTTTCAAGCGTGAACTTTTTTTTTTCATCTATAAACTATGTTATAAGACATAAAAAAGTTATCAAAAATAACTTTAAACTATCTACATTTTACAAAATAAGGCATAAGCAACAATAATGTAAGACTACAAAAAGATTCAACGAACCGGACGCTCTACTACCTAAAATTGCTCTTTTATCAAGGGTTGTCATCATAAAATTCCCTAAGTACTTATTTTAAACTAGAAGGCCATGGCCTACATATTGAGCCCTATTATACAGGTCCAGATTTTCATTTGACCAACATCAATGTCAATCCCAAAATATATTAAATTAATGTCATTAACAGTGGGAGATGTATCTCGTAGCTTAGACAGGACGTGACCTATATTTCGTCAAAGTGGGTCACAGGGACCTGAAATTTTGCAAATGACGTTAGATGCATATAAGGAACATTCTGGTGAAGTTTGATGAAAATTCTGAAAAAAGGAAGCAAGATACGCAAGACGTAGCGGAGACCGGACGTGACCCATATTTTGTGGAAAGTAGGTCATAGCGACATGAAATTCTATAAATGATATTAGATGCATATAATGAACATGCTGGTGAAGTTTGGTGAAAATTATACGAGAAAGAAGCAAGATACGCATGTTGTAACAGAGACCGGACGTGACCAATATTTCATCAAAAGTAGGTCACAGCGACCCGAAATTTTGCACATGATATCCGATGCATATAACGAACGTTTTGGTAAATTTTGGTGTAAGTCGCAGCGACCCGATATTAGATAAATATAAGGAACATTGTGGTGGGTGAAATTTGGAAAAAATCCTGCAAGAAAGAAGCGTGATACGCATGCCGCAGAAGAGACCGGATGTGACCTATATTTTTATCGAAATTTGATCACAACGACCTGGGAATTTGCACAAGATGTTAGATGTATATAAGGAACATTCTGGTGAGGTTTGGTGAAAATCCGGCAAGATACTTATGTCGTAGCGGAGACCAGATATGACCTATATTTCGTAACAAGAGGCCCAAGAGGGTCTGTATTGCTCTATTGGCTATATAGAGTCTATAATGGGGAATACGACAAGAACATACGCAACTAGGCTTGGTACTGATCATTCCTGCCAACTTTCACTGAAATCCAGCCAGGGGTTCAGGAAAAATTGTCTGGATAAAGTTTGTGTATATTAGGCCATAACTCATTCAACCAGAACACAGCGATCATAGGCGCAACTAGGCTGGGTACTCATCATCCCTAGTCTGGATAAAGAGTGTGTATCAAAACCTTTAAAGGGCTATAACTCCGCAAACATCATTCGACCGGCACAGGGCGTTGACATGCTCAACTAGGCCTGGAACTGATCATCCCTGCAAAGTTTCGTTGAAATCCGGCCAAGGGTTCAAGAGAAATAGTCAAGATAAAGTGTGTGTAGTAAAACCTTTAAAGGGCCATAACTCAGTCAAAAATCATTCAAGCGGTACATAGTGATGATATGCACCACTAGGCCTAGTACTGATCGTTTCGCTGAAATGGAAAATAAATCCGGACAAAGTGTGTGTATTAAAATCTTTAAAGGGCCATAACTCTGCCAAAAATCATTCAAATGGAACACGGTGACGATATACATAGATTTGGTACTGATCATCCCTGCAAAGTTTCATTAAAATCTGATCAAATGAAAGCTCTATCGTCTTAATGAGGCAAAATGCGGCATACTTAACTAAATCAAGGTCCGTAACTTCTGTGTTTCGGTGTTACTAATACGATTTAGCAGGTTTTCAAACTCGTCTGAGCTTACATTGATATTAACAATCTGGTAAAGTTTCGTAAAGATCAAATAATAAATGAAGGTGCTAGAGTGTTCACAAGGCAAGATATAGCTTTTTCAGCCATTGATAGTAACAATATGTGCAAGTTTGGAAAAAAATCAAATAATAAATAAAGGTGCTAGAGTGTTCAAAGGGCTGAATATGGCATTTTTCAGCAAATCAAGGGCCATAACTCGGCTATTACTCATTCAATTTAGCTAGTTTTCGAACTTGTCCGAGTTATCATTGATAATAACAATCAGTGTAAGTTGAGTAAGGATCAAACAATAAATGAAGGTGCTAGAGTGTTCACAAGGCAGAAAATGGCATATTTTAGCAAAGACAAGGGTCATAACTCCGGAATAATTGGTCCGATCTTGCTGTTTTTCGAACTCGTCCAAGATCTCATTCATATTAACATAACAATCTGTGCAAGCTTGGTAAAGATCAAATAATACATGAAGGTGCTATAGTGTTCACAAGGCAGAAAATGGCATTTTCCAGAAAAACAAGAGGCCCAAGAGGGCATGTGGACGCTCTACAGGCTCAAGATAAAGTTTATGTATAAGGGGCCATACGTCTTTCAAAAATCATTCAACCAGAACATGGCAATGACAGGTGAATCTAGGCTTAGTACTGATCATCCCCGCAAAGATTCGCTGAAATCTGGCAAAGAGTTCAGAAGAGACTAATCTGGACAAAGTTTGTGTATTAAAACATTTAAAGGGCCATAACTCTGCCAAAAATCATTCAACCGAAATATGGGGATGATATGCACAAGTAGGCTTGATACTGATCATCCTTGTCAAGTTTCGTCTATATCCAGCCAGTTCAGGAGAAGCAGCCAGAAAAAAATTGGTGGTATCAAAATCCTTAAAAGGCCATAAATCTGCCAAATATAAGTAAACCGGAACGCGACGATGACATGCACAACTAGGCTTGGTGCTGATCATCCTTGCAAAGTTTCATTGAAATCTGGCGAGGGGTTCAGATGTAGATCAGACAACGTTTGTTTATTTAAACCTTTAAAGGGCCATAATTCTGCCAAAAAACATTCAACCGGAACCCGGCAGTGATTTGCATAACTACACATGGAATTGATCATCCCTAAAAAGTTTCGTTTAAATCCGGCCAGGGGTTCAGGAGAGCTAGTCAGAACAAAGTTCGTATATTAAAACCTTTAAAGGACCATAACTCCGCCAAAAATCATTCAACCGGAACACGTCGATGATTTGCACAACTAGACCTGGAATTGAGCATCCCTAATAAGTTTCGTTTAATCCGGCAAGGGGTTCAGGAGAACTAGTCAGAACAAAGTTTGTGTATTAAAACCTTAAACGGGCTATAACTCAGCCAAAATCATTCAACTGGAACACGGTGACTATGTACAACTAGGCTTGGTACTGATCATCCCTGCAAAGTTTCAATGAAATTCGGCCAAATGAAGGCCCTTTCGTCTTAATGAGGCCAAGATATAGCATATTTCAGAAAATCAAGGGCCATGACTCCGATGTAAATGGTCCAATCTGGATGGTTTTCGAGCATGTCCGAGCTTTCATTGATATTAACAATCTGGTAAAGTTTCGTTAAGATCGGATGAAAGATGAAGGCCCTATCGTCTTAACAAGGCAAAATATAGGATGTTTAACTAAATCAAGGGCCATAACTCCACTGTTACTGGTCCGATATGGCTGTTTTGCGAACTTGCCATATATGTCTATTATTCCCTCACGCCCAAAACATAATGAAGAATTCCACGCTGACGTCATCAGGTACTTAAGGCCCTACATGTAGTCCATGAGTAAATGATGGCAATGACTCTACAAAGGTTTGATAGTTTATTTATATTTCGGTGTTTAAAACAGGTTATACAGTACAATCATTAAACAAATAATGATAATTACAACAAGATATGACATCACAAACATAAAAGGGTTGAGAACAGAACGGTCAGTGGCAAATAAGGCCGCTGGGGTTTCAAACCAGGTTCTATGGTGCACTTAACCTCACTCTTACCCTACTTCATCCCAATAAAACGGGACAGTGTAAATAAAGATATCCCCGCCAGGTTATATTCTCTAACAAACAAGGCAGCATTAATAGACAATATAACACATAAATGATGATATATATATATATATATAATATAAAAAAGAAGGCTATAAAGCCACAAAGCAAGTTGCATATAAAATGTAATTTATTATACATTGTCTCTCGACAAATTAACTTTCTGAGACACATATATGTATATACAAATAAACTATTTTCCCGCGCGTTAGAACTGTATATAATATTTTATACCACAAAAGCCTAAATACACACTATGCATCGTGTAATACCCGAGGATATACACAGCGTATGTTAGTAATTGTGGTATAAATACAATAGAGCATGAGTCTTGCACGTGTACGGACGATAATGCACTCGCTAACGCTCGTGCATTATCTCCCCGTACACGTGCAAAGCTCATGCTTTATCCTATACTTATCACAATTTCCCACTGTGTTTCCCGCACATTAGAATTGTACATGTATAGGATAGAGCATGATTTTTGCACGTGTACGGGGATATAATGCACGAGCGTTAGCATTATCGTCCGTACACGTGCAAGACTCATGCTCTATTGTATTTATACCACAATAACTAACATATGCTGTGAATATCCTCGGGTATTACACGATGCATAGTGTGTATTTAGGCTATTGTGGTAAAAATATGTTATCACAATTTCCCAATGTATATTATGGTGGCATATAACTGCCGTCGAGATAATTTAGTGATACTTGTTCAGCTATTAAGCCCCTATAAGTCGACTTATAAGAACAAAGTCTAGATAAGTATCACGACAAACTTTAACCATCAAGTCATGATAATGCTCTAAAGTGACATGCTCGATTAATGTGTCGCGTCAGTTTTTAATCTTCGGATCACTCGGATTTTAAGGGGATAGACTGCTTCACTGCACATGTCCACGTTTCACTCAACGCTGTGTAGCAGTCTAACTTGACAGTCATTCCAGAGCATTATCGCGATTTTAGGGCGAGTTAGCAAAGACATTTGTCACGATACTTTTTGGAGTAGTGTTTCTTATAAGTCGACTTATAAGGTCTTAAAAGTCGTCTTAATAGCTGAAAAAGTATCACGAATAAATTATCACGATGGCACTTATATGCCACCATAGTATATATATCGTCTAAAACGGTAAATGAAATAAATACGTAGTAAATTCCAATTAGTGCAATGGAGCGCCCTGTGGTATTCCCATTAAACAGTCCTTCCAATAACTGCTAGCCATTAAAATAACCGTTGAAATGTGGGGGAGGCGTTCAGAAGAACTAGTCCAGACAAAGTTTGTGTATTAAAACCTTTAAAGGGCTATAACTCTGCCAAAAAATCATTCAACCGGAGCACGGCAATGATTTGCACAACTAGACCTGATACTGATCATCCTTGTCAAGTTTCGTTAAAATCCAGACAGGGGTTCAGGAGAACTAGCCCGGAAAATGTTTGTGTATCAGAAACCTTTAAAGGGCCATAACTCAACCAAAAATCTGTTAACTGGAACGCGACGATGATATGCACAACTATGCTTGGTGCTGATCATCCCTGTAAAGTTTGGTTGAAATGTGAGGAGACGTTCAGGAGAACTAGTCCAAAGTTTGTGTATTAAAACCTTTAAAGGGACATAACTCCGTCAAAATCATTCAACCAGAACACGGTGACGACATGTACAACTAGGCTTGGTA